>VZTY01030681.1:25971-58416 GCA_013400935.1 Turnix velox | reverse complement strand
TGGGAGGTGTCCCTGCCTATGGCAGGGGGGTTGGAACTCGATGATCTTTAAGGTCCCTTCCAACCCAAACTATTCTATGATTCTATAAAATAGCCTCATAGCAATTCCTGAGGCAGTATCTCTCTGCTTAGTTCTTTCCCCCCCTCCTTCTCATTTCTGGAGCATCAAAGTCTTCCATGCAGTGCACTTCCAGCAGCACTTCATAGGGCATTCCCCAGTCCCTTCTAGAACTTTGGGTCATGGTACCAACTAACAAAAATGACTTAAAGAGACCCAGCTGTCAGAAACAACTAGCAAGAGGCAGAGGTTAGCTGTCTTTAAAGTGTAACTAGAGTTCTTATGATGTAACTAGAAAGTCTGCTCTGGCTCCTGAAACTCATGAAACACTTCATCCTCACAGTGCTGAGACATGACACATATTGTCCAAAGCCTTATTTAATCAGCTTAGCAACCTGAATAAGGGTAACAGTAAAAACAGTTCCCACCAATCCGCTCTCCGGAGTTTTTGCTTTCTAAGCAAACTAGAAGAGTTATTCCCAATTACACCATAATCTCATGAATAAAAATTATTTAACAAAATTTTATAGGTGTACTTCCACGTGTGAAGTCCCCTATAATTAGTCCTCTCATTTCTCTGAGCATTTCTTTAGGATATTCTAGGTCATTCAGAGATTACCTTCAGTACTCCTAAATACTATTCAGGCGTGTTTTACCACCATGCACCTGGAAGGAGTCACTTAGGTCAATCACCTAAGTGATGCTTAGGTGATGACCTAAGTTCCCTGCTACTGTAAGCAAACTTGTAATGCAGACTCTTCTATAAGTTTGTGTTCAACAAGCTTGTAGCCACACCAAATAGACAGACAATCATTTCCATAGTCCCTTCCACTAGGGCATAGCAGTGCCAGGTACTTCCAAAGGGATAAGGAGCTAGAAGCAATCCTGAGATCAGTAAAGCAGGAGCCTCACCACTCCCTGAGAAGGTGAGTGGGACAGGTCAGGAGGTGGTGGCCAGGTTAAACCAGCAAATTCATAGTAACAAGGACAAGCCAGGAGCAAGCACAAGTCAGTAAGTCAGGCTTCAGTGATGACAGTCAGTTATAGCTCTGTGATGGCAGATAGATTCATACTGATAACAGAGATTCAATGAAAAGTCGAGAAAACAACTCACAGGTGAAAGTCCTGCTCAAGTTGGTCCATAGCACATCATGGCTTAGTCAAAGAGCAACAGTCCTGCAGAATAACTTGAACTAGGTCCAGGACTGGCCTTAAATAATCTCCTGAGCCAATGGGGCAATGGGCAAAGTGGAGACCTCAGTTGAGGCTGGTCATTAGGCTATGAGTGCCCCCAGTGTTCACATGCCTATTTCTATTTCTTCCTCTTTACTTCACTGCCTTTTTGTTTTTTTCTTTGCTGTGACAATCCACAGCTTGTGGAAGGGACATTGCTCCAGTGAGACCTTCTCAAACTGGTGGGTGGCTCTTGAATTGAGAGCTAAAAGAGGTCAAAAGTAAACACTAGCTGATCTCTCCAGGGAACAGCCTTAGTGCTATTGGCCTGACAGCACCACTTTGCTCCGTGGGGTAAAAGCTAATCAGTGGAGCACAGCTGCAGATTGCTGGGCTGTCCACAGCCTTTGAGACAACCCTGGCCTGGGCTTTTAGATATATTAGTTCAAGGACAGGACATGTGACAGAGTCTGCTCTCAGTTGCAGTATCACTGAGTTACTCTACTCAGTGAGTAGGTTTAAGTGCCTCGTAAACACCTTCCTTCCCATGGTCAGCGTCTGTTTTTGCTTCAGCATCACTTTTTTGCAGGGCAGTAGAAGAGAGTAAGTAAAGCTCAGTAAAGTTAAAGAAGCATCATATTGAAGCTTTTCTCAGTTTGTGTGGGAAGCAACTTAAAATTCTTATGGGGTTAGTATATTGATAAAATGTTACTAGGCAATCCATACACTAAATGCAGCACAGCAAGCTCTGATGCTATGCCAGAGAAGAAGTTGAGTATCCACATCTGCACAACATCATGAGTCTTTAGCAGTGACAAGAGAAGGTCCTGGGTATGTGCTGAAGAGCAAAGGTGACTGTAACAGGGTTTGTTTACAAAACAGCCCATGGATGTAGCGTAACCAAGTCCCAGTGAATCCTCATGGAATTTAGGGGCCTAATTCTTTTATACTTTTTGAGGACACCAAACATTAACAAATTATGTGAGATGACAGCAGCAGCATTCTTAACCAGTGAGTATTCCCTCAGTGTTTTTCTGTTCTCCCAGATAACTTTTGTCTGGGATGTCCCTTGTGCAGTAATTTACTCATGGATCTCCCTCTGGAGCAAAACACTTCATTAACATTTGTATTCTTAAGTACTCCAAAGTGAACATTTAAGTATTTTAAAGCCAACTCCTAAAACAAAATGGAAAGACCACAAAGGAAGGACATGTGTACTGAGGGCTCACAAAGCAGATTACCTGAAGATGCTGGCTGAGATTGTCCCTCTGGGACAAGCTGGTACCTCTCCTTAGTGCTGTAGCACTCCATAAATATATTTCTCTTTTTCAAGGGTATAGGAATGGTTTAATGGTTAATCAACTATTACTGAAGATGTATAAAGAAATCATCCTTAGTTTTTATTGGAGGCCTAGCTGAACATACCCCTTCAACCCATCTCACTACTCGAAGCACAACTTCACAGTATGTAGAAAATGAGGATGTCACCATTGCAAACAAAAATGTAGTCTACTGAGTCATGACAATTTTTTGAGAGATCACTTCCTCACAGTTGCCTGAGAATTATAAAGTTACAAACAACTGCCTGATGATGTGTTCTTTCTGGACAGTTTAGGAAGGTCTCATGAAGACCCTGCCCATTGCTGCCGCCCCCGACTATTCCCTTTGGGTCAGTCCAACGCCTTCTGGAGCCACACACTGACCTGGCTAAAAAAAACCCTTAAACAAAAACAAGTTATTTTTAGGCAAACTCACTTCATCAGTCTGGTTCAGAACTATGTGTGGACAGTTGCCTCAGTGTTACTGAAAGCAAGCAGGCTGCACTATGCCATTTGAAATGTCTTCAATGAGCTTTGCTGCAGGAAAAGACATATAGAATCATAGAATGGGTTGGGTTGGAAGGGACCTTAAAGATCATCTAGTTCCAACTCCCCACTAGACCAAGTTGCTCAGTGCCTTGTCCAGCCTGGCCTTAAACACCTCCAGAGAGCAGGCATCCACAACCTCTCTGGGCAACCTTTTCCAGTGTCTCACCACCCTCACAGTAAAGAACTTCTTTCTTATCCCCAGCCCAAATCTACCCTCTTCCAATTTGCATCCATTACTCCTAGCCCTGCCATCCTGTACCCTATTCTGTAGGCCCCCTTCAGGTATTGATAAGCCACAATGAGGTTCCCCCTGAGCCTTCTCTTCTCCAGGCTGAAGAACCCCAACTCCTTCAGCCTGTCCGCTAAAGGGAGGTGTGCCAGCCCATTATTTCCCTGTTTTCTAGAAGTAAATGGGAAATGATCAGTCCCTTCTGCCCTGATCTTTCCTTACTGTTTGTTCAAACCATAAAATAATTTGCACACTCTTCCTATTGAAAATCAGAATGAAAAGTACAAATTCTAATTAATTTTTTGAACTTGAAGTCTGCAGCGTTACGTCAATCAGCTTTTTAAAATGTCAAGTGCTGTTCTGGATTCATTTAGTACATTTTGTTTAGATTTGAAAGCCTAGAAAAGCACATTAAAAAAACCATAGTGAAGTACTAAAATTAAACTTTAGAAATTTGAGTGGGCAGAGTGATTTTCTGCCCTTTCAAAGGTGACTTTTGTCCACAAATCCACAAAGAATTTACTGCGAAGTACCTGATAATACAAGATGGTTTATAAGTACTTGTACTACAGGCCAGTCCTTTTGTTATGACTCAGCTTTCAGTCAGACATTAATAAGCCTTCAAGAGAGCACTTAGTTAACCCTGTTAACCTACAGATAGTTTTTAGGGGCACATTTGGCACTTTTAGATTTTCATCTTGGCTGCATTCTAACTTAACCATGTGCACAAAAAGCTCTACATCTCAGACAACAGATGGACACAGGCCTTGTCAAACCGTATGTCATTCACAACCCATTATTTCTGAAGTGCTGTTAGAAGCAAATTCAAACTGTCTTTTTCCCAAGCTGCCCTTTCACCCATGGCCTTGGCAGTCTTTAAGTGCAGGCAATCCAGAAGCCTCTTCAGTTAAAATTACATGCTCCAAATGGATATTCCACTGTTTATTTCAGTGTGAAGATTCCCTTCTCCCAGATCTTATTTTGGATCTTTTCCTGATAGAATCTGTGGTGCCCAGATGGTTTATAAATTGAAACAGATTTCCTTCCCCTATTCTGTCTCCCTATATTTGTCCCCTCCCTTTGAACATACTTAGAGATTCAGATAGTTGTGAGTGATAGCTAAGACAGGGAGACAGCAGTCTCAGGGATGGAAATGAGCAGGAGCCAAAGCACCCAGTTAACTTCTTCTGGGAGACTGCTCTCTGCAGCCAGACACCAGGAGGATGCCAAATAATGAAGCAAGCAGTTGTACAGATGCCTTGGGATTGGGGCCACGCTCAACATATCAAATCTAAATAGAAGGTTTTTAGAAGGTTCCTCCAAAGTGGACCAAATGGTGCTTAGTGCTGTCTAGATACAATCATTGCTACGTCTCTCTGACCAGCCTGGCATAGTGCCTGTCGCTTAGGAGATTGTTAATACTGCTACAGCAAAATTTTTCCATAATGAATTTCACTGCTTTTTATGGCTACTTTGAAGAAAGATTAGTTGTTTTACCGCTGGATTCCAGGAGCAAAAGATGGTCCACCTAAATCATCACATTTCACTTCCCAAAGCACTTCTGTCAGGGAGAGAAGTATTAACCCATTTGGTGATTAATCCCAAGGGATATTCCTGCTCAGCAGCTGCTAAGCCAGGGTCACACAAGAAGTTACTGCCTGAACCATGAATTTAGTTCTGCTCTTTGGCTGTAATCTACCATCCATCTACTTCAGCTGTTTTCTTTGTTCTGGTGGAATGTAACATCTACACATTTCTAAGTCCAGTCTTAAGAGATTAAAAGAAATGGAATTCAACCTTTTTACTATCCATGTTAAAACATCATCTCTGCCTGCTGGAACTTCTGAAAGCTAAGCTGGCAAAATTGCCTCTTTAAAGATGTGATGTGAAGCAAAGTTTTCAGGAGAAAGGGGGCTCCTTAGCTGCACAAGATTGAGAGAAAGGAAGCAAATTTGCAGTCCCATCCTGAGGCTAAACAGAGGCAGACACCTAGCAGCTTGGATTTATGGTATCAAGCCACACAGAAAGAAATCGTATCCTCCAGCTTTTTTCTGAAGGGCTAAATTTGTGTGAAACTCATGAGGACTAAATGAATCTTAAAGGAAACTTTGACACTTACAGATCAAAGTTCCAGTTCAGTTCAGTTCCCATTACATCAGTAGTTCTCAACTTCACATTATGACCCTGTAAGAAAGATTGTTGCAAAAAATTTCTGCTCTTTACTATAAGGGAAAGGCACTGCCTATTTACAGAACTGTTTCTTTCCCTAATACTGATACAAGTGAAAATGTGAGGAGAAATTCACACAGTTTTGCTCAATGAAGTTCTGATTTTCTTTTATGATATTCACTGCGAGAGTAAATTACATCTCATGCTTTCAGGCAGCTACTGCTTGCCTTCAGGAGCCTGGGACTGAATGCTTCTGACATGCAGCAACTCAGGCACAGTTATGTTTCCTTCAACTAAATCACAGATCCTAAATTTCTAGCTGTTTCCAACTGCTCAGAGTAGAACAGTTGGTATTGTGTTTTTAGTATTTGATTTAAGTTGTAGTCTTGATCATATGACCAGGATTGTCAGGTTTAGGACTTGAAAAAAGATTTTCTATTAAGATACAAACTAGGCAACGTATCCCATCCCATAGAACTGACCCAGGGTACCATTGTAGAAGCTTTACTGCAGCTGATGCCTGTTGCTCTCTGATTTTTGTGACATACAGCAGGTTAATTTCTGTCTTAAAAGTTCAAGAAAATCGAGCATCAGGAGCAGTATGAATTTGTGAACCAATGTAATGTCCTATCAGAGGATAATAAGCCACTGATAATAATCTTCCACTTCTCTGGCCAACTTCAATTTGAAACATTAAATGTTATTGGCAGACACAAAGAGACAGTCAAAGGTAGGTAATACAAAGGTAGTTTATACTTTGGTTAATTAACTGCCTGAAGTACCATCCATGAAGCAGATAAATCAGCCTGTTCTTCTGAGTCCTGACTGAAAAGTTAAAGAAGTATTTTTAACATTACCATAATCTAATATGTGAACGAATTACAGATACTGCATTCAAGAGCACTGTAACAAAATAACTTTACTGCTGTGGGGAGGTTGACTGGATAAACGCCAATATGTTCACTGGCCTGAAAAAAGAAGGCTAGAAAATGCATATATCAAGTTAAACCAATGATTCATGTGTCCCAGAGGCAGGTAATCAGTAGAAGGGACCACTAGAAGGCAGAAATAATGAATGCAATGCCTGTAAGAGGAGTGTTTATTTCTCCTTCTGGTAGGAGGTTATTTCATAACAGAGAGAATGAGAATCTGATATTCTTCTCAACATTTTGGAGGCTTACCAATGCTCCCCAGAGAACTGTCTGTCTGCAAGGAAGCTACTTGGTGAGGGCGGCAGGTATTCCCAAGGCAGCTGCTGTTTGTAAGTGTGTGGGCTGGCTATGAGCAGAGATCAGGGCTGGCAAATTTGAGAAAACAGTGACTGGAAACATGTACTGAAAAGCAGAACAGTCTAGGGAAAAATATGGCTGGAGAGAGATGGAAAAAAGGTGACTTGCTAGAGAAAGGTCACCACAAAGTACATAAGAGTTTTCAGAAAGTCTGAAGAGAGAAAGAATTTAGCTGAGTACTGAGTGGATTTTTCTGTACAATATAATGCATCCTTCCCAAGCAAAACACACTGGTTTGCTAAGTACAGCTGTGTCAGCCAGCCTGGAAAAGGAAAAGAAAGTAGCACAAGTGGACTAGTTTGATTAGATGGACTAGTTTGGCAACCTCTCACCAAGTGCAAGTCATTTAAACAGCTAGTATTTGTCTTTAGCTCCTGTAACTAAAGTGTCAGCCAATGTACAATGTAACTCCAGCCTCAAGTAATGCCCCACAGATTGTGACTGTGCTGCTAAATGGAACAGGATAAGTTTAGGGGCTCAAGCACTGAGTCCATATAGCAAGGTTTGGAGGATCTCAGATTAATAAGCAAGACCATCTTCATATCTCTAGCCCTTGTGCCACAATTGCACAGCACTTCCTTCAAACAGTAATCTGAAAAAAAACAGAGCCTCATCCAATTTTCAGCTGTGAATTTTTGAGTTTATAGAGACCATGGTCATGGACCATTCTCACCCCATCCCTAGTTTCTTCTCTCATATCTTACCCCACCCCTAGTTTCTTCCTCCATTTAAACAACTGTGCAGAAAGAAGACTACCCACCAGCAAATCTCTTGTCTGCACTACCTGCAAGCAATAGCTTATCATACCTATTTCATAGCAACTTAGAATCTAACCTTATATTTACATTAGTGGCATGTAATCATTCAGAACGTCCAACACCCTATAGCTGTCAACAGAGTTCTTAATATAGACATACGACTAGCATATCCCCAAGTAGATGCATCCCAGATTCACATGATGACCCTGAAATCCCATTAGAAGCAGCTTAAAACATTGCGAAGAACCACAGGGAGAGCAATATTCTTTACATATGTATAACAGATACTAGAAAACCAGCACATACGTGGGATGAAAAAAGGAAAGGGGAATAAAAGAACTCTTTGAATAGATGTAAACCCACTAATAATAGTAGTACTAGTTCACAGGAAAGAATACTTATGATATCAGAAACCACCAAGGCATCTGTTTATTTCAATTTCAAAGAGGATCTTCCCTAAAGGACATGAGAATGTGCTGCAAGGACTCCCAGACTGTCTTCAGCCAAGAAGGCAGGAGGCAGCAAGATACAGTTACTCAACCACAGATTGCCTGCAGACAGTGAATCAGGCTCTGCAGAGATCCCCAGTTAGTGACCCAGGCACAATGAGCATCACATCAACTAGCTGCAGTCTGACCCTGCACATGGGAAAGACTTGGGGTCTTTGCAGGCAGGGTACATCAGGGCTGTGACCGAGCAGAGCATGGAGCCATGGAAACTATTTCGGGCACCAGGATCTTTGTTGCTGATGTTAATTGAGGACAAATGGATAATAACTGTAGATTACTCTGCTGCAAGCTGGCCTTTGGTGATAATTGATACACCCGCACAGCCCCATGCTGTAGTGTAGTGCTGAGATACATTTGGTGTGATCAGAGGGAATCTGGCAGGGTGCAAAGTCCCCCTCAAGCTTATGTTACATTAACATCCACATTCCTGTGATCTGCTAATTCATCTAGAAGAAGTTAAAACTAAGACAGCTTGTTCCTGGTATGACTTGAATTCAGTCAGGGTGTTCCATGAATGAACTCAGCCCATGACCTACAACAGACACTGGTGCAAACATTTCATTCAGATACAAAGATATAACTCCTGTTAAAGCCCTCAGATCACTGATATTTTAGCAAACAGCTGGTAACAGAAGGCTTTTAAATCCCTGTCTTTTATGCAGAAAGTCAGCCCTTAAATAGAGATCTGCCTGTGCTGGCAGTGAATAGTTTTCATGGGCATGTGGCCAGCTAAAGTGAAATCTGTACAGCTCTGAATGTGCAAAACAAATGAATGTACAAGCTCTGTATGTACAAGGACAAAGACTTTGTGATTTAAGCATAAAGTGATTGCAAGGTGTATCCAGAAAGCTGTTTCTTTATATGGAATATTAAGAAAACATCTTTCTTATGATCCCAAACACATAAATAGTTTAGAGAGAGAGTGAAGCCAGTGCAATATTAATTACTGCTCCTTTTTTACCCTCTGGGCGTTTCAGAACTGTGGTCATGCATGTGCTGCACACGATCAATCCTCTCCTCTAGTTCCCAGCTACATAGGCAGCTGTGAATGGAAAAGAAAGGATGTTTTGAGTTTTGCTACTCTATGAATAAGCTGGAATACCAATGAAATATTTAACAGGAAATTACAAAGAAGAGGAGCTACACTTTAGCCACTGATGTTCTGTTTTGCTTTATTTTGCTTTCATTAACAAAACTGGCTGAGAATCACTTGAAATAAAGGTACATACACCCAAAGGATTCAGCTATAGAATTGTGTCATAGTGTTTTTTAAAGCCTCATCAACATATTGAGCCTATACTTATTTCCTTTGATAAAAAATGTTAAATGTGTTACGAAGCTTAAAAAGCCATGTATTAACAAGGCCAAAAGTCATGGTAACTGGAATGGAGGCTTGGGAATGAAGGCTGCTTTGAACTTACTGGGAAAAGAAAAACTGTCAGTAAAATTTTAGATAAGAAATGACATGTGAAAGAGACAACCTAAATGAAAAAAAAAGTAAGGAATCATCGCCACATAAATTTTGCAGAGTGTTTTAACCAGCAGAAAATGTGAATCACTTGCTTTCAAGATAAGTGATCGCAGTTCCTCTCACTTCAGGGAGCTCCTGACATACTATCTGGGTTTAATAAATGAAAATGAGGTGAAAATCCAGTCTCCATTCATGTCAATACATTTTTTTTACATTGCTTTTTCCTTGAAGCCGGAATTTTGCTTGAAAGTTATATATATTTGCCTCCACCAACAGAATGGGAAAGCTGAGAGCAGAATGCATGGCCTGAGTATCCTACAGCCAGACAGAAGCCTCCTGCTTCCTTTACAACTTCCTTTACAAACTTAACCCCAGTGGGGATGTGTTGGAATAGAGTAATGAGCATTCAAGCATGCCATTCTACTATTGTTTAAGCAGGTCCTTTGGGTCTTGATGAAGATGTTGAGACCTAGAGCACAGTGAAGGTCATCTTCAGAGGCTGTTCAAGACACAGCTCTGAAAAGCTCAGGCTGTTCTGAGATACATCCACCAGGTGTGAAAACAGCACAGAGACACACTGTAAATGAAACTCACCCTGATATAAATTTCAGTTGTTGAATACATACCTGGAGCACCAGGTAGGATGTTAAGGATGTCACTGTTAGAGCCTTTTAGCCTGGGTACCAGGTTAATGACATTTGTCTACTTGTGCTGTGGTTGAATCTCCTGACTGATGGGTCATACATCCAGAATTACATTGACTTTGCAACTGCAGAAGCCAAAGAGGCTCATACAACTTTGGCCATAAAAATGTCACTTTCCATTGCAAATGGGCTTATTAAACAGGATTAGAAAGAAGAAAAGAACTGGACTAGAATGCAGCAAACGAGACTCAAATTTGTTAAAACAGTCTGGAGCAGCACAGAGTAGGCACAAAGTAATCCTGCAGAACATAAAGCTGCAAGAGCACAAAGATCAGGAAATCAGGGTGATTTTATAAAGGCATATAATGAAGCACTGTCATTTATTTGGCTGCCAACTTTACTAACTTCACAAAGTTCTTTGCCAGCCTGGCTTGATAAAATATTTCCTGCATAAAAAAAATCTTTCTCGACAGAAGCACCATCCAAGACCTTATGATGATAATGTCTCCCAGAACTACCAAGACCTCTAAAATACTGATTGTTTATAATACTACTTTGAAAGGGAATGCACAGGTAATGATCTATGGGCAACTCCCTCACTTTCCATGAATCCTGTGTTGCATTCATGCAGAGTGTTCTGTTTCACACATTCTTATAATAAAAATCTTCTGCAGAGGCTGTTGAAGATGCTGCCTTAAAGGCAGAGCGAAAGCCCATGCTGTGTAAATGTGTGATACTGCTCTGCACGACAGGGCTGCTGTGAGTGACCACTATATCAGATTTAATTAAAAACTCCAGGCTAGCACAGAAAACAGCAATGGGGAATGCTCCAAACTGGAGACACTAAGTTTGGCACATCAAGTTTTGTTACTGAATGTTTTCATCTCTCTAGTCAGGCAAATAGCTTCATTTCAAACTCATATTCAATCCAGGAGTTAACGCAGAGAATTCAAAGACAGAGAGGAAAGGGAGAGATGGGGTAAATAGAGAGGATGGCAAGTAATTTTGTGTAAAATGAGAGCATGTTTCAAATTGGTATTTTGAGTATGAAACCAAAACCCTCAGATGTGGCTTTATAAATTACAGTATCAGTAGAAAAAATATTTACTTAAATGTTAAGTTTTCCCTTAAGATTCAAATGAGCATTCATGCTGGCAGTTTCATTTAATTCCTTCCCCTAACTTCCAAGCCGAAATGTCAGCTAAAGCTCTGTTTACATTCCCTCACTTTAGACTTTCCTATGTCACAGTCAAAGTAATGTTTGAATTTCCATTTCAACAACTCAAATGAAAACAATCCCAAACTTTGGATATATTAGATCCAGGGATCAAAACTCTCTAGAGCTTGCATGTCTCCCAGCTGTTTTGTCTAAACCAAAGGGATTGGTTCTGTGCATGATTCTGACATGTGTAAGATCTGAGTAATAAAGCAATACTAAAGGGACTACAGCATGTTGGGAAAAGTTTATCAAGGTTGTTGTTTTTCTGGGGGATATTTAACTGCAATCACCTTCCAGAGTACGCATCTAGGAAGTGGGCAAGATATTGAGAGAACTGTAAAAAAGCTTGTGTCAAGCAGTTTGTCAATGGATTTTAAGTTACTCCAGAAACTGAATTAATACTGCTGAAGTGAGATGATGAGGAACTAAAACCCAGTTCTAATGCCCAACAAAAAGCACTCCCAGTCAGAGTTTAGAATCACAGAATGTCAAAGATTGGAAGGGATCTCAAGAGAGGGACCAGACCAGGTCACACAGGAACACATCCAGGCGGGTTTTGAATGTCTCCAGAGAAGGAGACTGTACAACCTTTCTGGGCAGCCTGTTCCAGTGTTTTGTCACCCTCACTGTGACCTGTGGAACTTCCTGTGTTCCAGCTTGCTCACATTGCCCCAAGTCCTATCACTGGAGGTCACTGAGAAGAGCCTGGCTCAGTTTAGGGACCATTTGGAGATTTGTGAGGAGCTCTGCAGGGCTAGGAAGCAAATGCTGTGACAACCAGACTGTGTACCATCAAGGAAAAAATTTAGCAGAAAGAGCTGATGCTGTACCTGGCTTGGTATGGTTCCTCTGCTTCCTCTGCTTTGTCAGGATCCAGAACTCCATGAAAACCATGAAAATTGGCAAGTACCTTCATGCAGACACAGTGCTATGGAGGAAGAAATCCCTCAATACTATTTCAAGTCAGGTCAAACAGCCATCACAGAGCTGCTCCTTGTGGTAGACACACTGAACTGATGGATTTTCCACCCCCCTGCTATTTCCCTCCTCTGCCTTCACATCTGTGGTGTTATCTGGAACCCTGCACTTGCACCATGCTGTGATAAAAGGCAAACATAATAAGTAACTGGCAAGCCCACATCACTGGCAACATCTGAAGAGTGAGTCAGTCTTACTATAGGAGCCATTTCCTTTAAAATGGAAAGAAAAAGAATATAAGACAGAAATAAGGAACCAGTCACTGAACTTTCCACAAATAATATTTCCTCATTTTCTTTCACCAATAGACATGCACTCCTTGTTTTCTCCCTTTGCCACCTCAGTTCTCAGCTCCTGGTTCTAGTAATACGACCATGAGCTGAAAAAGAAGCAGCATGAGTCATTCCAAGCCCAGACAAACTGCATCCTATGGAGAAAACTTCTCCCACTCCAGAGGGGAAGAGTTTATTCCCTGGCTTTAAAAACTCATTGCAATTAGAAGGGGAAAGGGGAAAAAAGCTGTTCCAAATATGATGTCAATGTTTCCACTACTTCATAGGGAAACCATGTCCCACTCTTATTTTAAAGATGAAACATTAGTGCTTACTTTCCTGTTGGTCATGTGTGTGTGAGGAAAGGGGAGGCAAAAGGGATAAGGATTTGCTGGCTTCTTTTACCTAACTACAAAAATATCAAGAGTCTGCATTAGCTGAGAAGTGGGAAGCAGCTGGAATATATCTGGAGAGCACACAGCAGCCAAGCAGGCTCCATAATGGAAAGCTCCTTGCACTGAAGAAATCCTAAGATGGCTCAAAATCCACAGTTTGCAGGGAGCCCTTTTAACTTTTCAAGTGTGATGAGAAATGAGTCTGTATTCAGAGGCTATCCTGGAGTTAACAAGAAAAGAAATTAGCTAGCTGAAGAATGACTTTCAGTATAGGCTATTCAATATTAAAAATATATCTATTTTAGATGCCCCTAAGCCTGATAAAAATAGCTGTTGAAAGTGTGGTTAGGATATAGGCTACATACCTGCCTCAATCAAATCTCAATCAAATCAAATCTGAACAGTCACCAGGGATAACTTAAGGCACTGGTTCTGCCTGATAATAAGAGTTCTCTTACTCTTGTTCCCCAGGATCTGTGTAGGATAGACTGGAATATTTGACACAAATCTATACATGAAGATGCATGACAGTGTATGCTGCTACATCAGAATTTTTTTAGAGCAAGATGCTGGTAAATAATAAAACCCCAGGTGTATCGAAGCACTGCAGCATCTTCAGTCCCCCTGGCTGTTAACACTATGGTAAAACTCAAAAGTCAAAGCAGATAGAAAAAGAGAACCCAAACATCCAAACACCAAAATCTGCGCTTCTCTGTGAGCAAAAGGCAAATATACATTCATTACATCAGTGCTCAGACAAAAGCCAAAGTGCCTGCAAATAGTACCACCTTTGTGAACATTTTAATTCATTTTTCTGTAAACAAAGTGTAAGGCTTAAATTCTTGTTCCTGTCTCTTCCTTGTAATCATGTAAATTTCAGCAAGAAATGTGCTTTTGTTTATAGAGGTAAGGAATTACATCTATACCTGCCTGCCTCATTCAACTAAATACCATTACTCAGACATTAGAAACAAAGAACAGAGGGATAAAGTCTCCCTCAGACAAAACCAGTAATTTATGTTTTAGCACTTATAGATCTATTTTCTTCATTTTGTTAGTGATTTTGCATCTTTCCATATAAATAACACTCAATAATTCTCGCTTTCTTTTCAAAATGGCTTCTTAAATCAGAGCTGACGTCTTGCCCCCCCAGGGCAGCAGCTGTGTGGCCTTGCCCACTCCAGGAGGAGTTACTGAAACATATGATTTTCACTTTATTAAGCTATAAATTATGGAGTCATGGAAGATTGTTAGAAAATTACACAAATGTCCTTGCAATGCAATACTACCTCCCAGTACTACAGCCTTCCCAGTGGACACTATACTGCACAAAAAGACTTGAGAAAAGGGGGGAAATGCCTTTCTCATCAGCAGCTGGAATGAAACACTACCTGTACCTCAATCTGCTGGCTGATGCAGCTTTCTCTTGTGATTGTAGTGAAGTAACCTTGGCTAAGACACTGCACAGGAGACATTAAGCCATTTACTCAGAAAATTCAATCACAATATGATGCATCGTCCTCTGCTTGCTTTAGATTAGGGAAAATCAAAACCAGCTGATGGCAGAGATTAAAGAAGAGAGATGTTGCTTGTGGACATACCTATTGCAGCCACTCAACAACATGTAACAGCCTCATGGAGAATTCAGAGTAATGGAAAGCAAGCTTGATGAGGCTTTGAGCAACCTGACCTAGTACAGGATATCCCTGCTCATCACAGAGAGGTTGGACTAGATGACCTTCAAGGTCCCTTCCAACTCTGTAATTTTATGATTATATGAGAACACATACAGTTCTGGTCTTGCAGTGAAGAAAGTATCTGTTTATGTGATGTGGTACTTCTGCCACACTCAGATGCCATGTTACTTGGCCTTTCCAGGCTAAACCTCTATCCAGGAGGGGAAACAAGCTGAGGAGTTTTAAATTCTTCAAATGAGGAATTGTGTCTTACAGGAGACAAAGCCTGTATTAGTAAATCACCTCTACACTCAAGTACTATCAACTGACATCCCAGAACTACTACTGTAGTGATGCAGTCATATGAAGACAATTTCCTGCATTATTTAGCTCTCCTCATACTGTCTCATACAGAGAAAACAGGTCTTAAATCCACCCTAATAGTTCTACCAAAAAGACTACTAGATGTAAAAGGCTGAGCAGAAAAACCAAGAGGATTTGCTAGCATGTGAACAGGGGAGTTGAGGTGTGGTACAAGGCAGCTCTTCCAGACCATGTGGGATACCACGGAAGCAGTAAAAATTAGGATGGTGAATAAACAAGAAAGGGAGAATCATAGATATAGGAGAGAAATAAAAAAGGAAACATGGGGCAGGTAATGTAAATACTCTTAAATACTCATCAAATAGAAAGCTACAGAAATACTAGTTTTATTCTGTATCAATTCTTATCCAGGACAAATTAGATTGTTTATTTCCTTGTTATTTTATTTCCAGAAGACCTGCAGTTCGAAAGAACAGCTAATAGAATATTGGAACTGGTATGGCACAAATAATGGGCATTAAAATTCTGCAGCATGTGATTGCTTAACCATGTGCTCAGTTCAAATTATCTGATCCTGGTGTGCCAACTATTGTATTCCCAACTCCTTGGCAACATCATTCGTAACTGTTTTCTCCAAAAGACCTATTTTCTCTTACAGACACACAGATACATATGTTTGCTTGTGACTCCTCCCTCTGATCCTCCATGCTCGCATCCCTGTGTTACCATGTTCTTGAGAGCAAGCCAAATCTCTGTGACCCATTAAAAGCTGGAGTATGCAAACTGATCTGTGGGAAGCTGCTCATGAGTAAGAGCAAATGTGCCTGGTAGGAAAACTCTCATTGAACCATTAACGCCAGACCAGCTCCATGCAGAAGCATGTAATTAGTCCAGATAACTAATACTGGAAGCAATTTCCCCAGCATTTGGGCAGGTTTGGAAGACATAACAAAGTTATAAATCATGAAAAGTCAAAGATGAAATGGTGTTTCAAATTAGCAAATTCACTCTCTTTGAGGGTGCATACAAGAGAATGGCAACCCATTAAGAAACAAGAACCAGCTGAGTTTAAACAAAAATCAAATCCTGTGACTTTTCACTGAACAGTGATTACACAATTGCTGTTCTCTTATGTAAGTAGGCAGACTGTGTTGGCTGCAAATAATCAAGCTGAAATCCTGAAGGCCCAGAGCTGTAAACATCCTCCGCACTGGGAATCCAAAGATCTTTCTGAAAGATGCATGGATCTCATTATACCAAAAATACCTAAATTGATTAGATTATTTTATGGGTAACATCTTTGCCAAATCTCCTTTATAAACCTTATTTTGTTTTCAATGGTAAACAAAAGCCAAAAATACCAGCCTGGTAACTATTACTGCTTTCAGAAAGACGAGCATTGTGAAAGTCTGTTTTTCCTGAATTAGGACAGTTTCATTTGCTAGAGACCTTCCACTAATTTATCTTTTTCCCTACAGAATGAACAAACCATGTCTTGTCCAGCTCCATCTGACTCTGTGTACCAAAGCATTACATCGTCCCCATGGCACACAGATCTGAAGCAGAGAGGAGATATCTTATTCTAACTTGACTTTCCTTAACCTTATTCCTTACATGCTATATGATTTGACTCTGATCTAGTACAGGATGTCCCAGCTGACTGCACTGGGATTGGACTAGATGACCTTTGAAGGTCCCTTCCAACTCAATGCATTATACGATTCTTTGACCACCTCACAACCATTTTGAGCAGCTGGAATCTCAAATTAGCTGCCTACATCTTTGTGCAAAGAAGCAGTAAAGCAGACTGCAGGATGGTCCCAGCAGGATCAGTAGCTATACCACAAAACTGAGCTTCAGCTCTGGCATTATCTCCAAATCACTGCAGACATCAGCTCAGAAAGTAATGAGCTAACTCCTCGGCAGGTCTTCTTAACCTCAGTTTAAAATCATCAGCAACTAGATACCTAAACAGTTTAGGTAATACAAGTTACACAGCCAGCTTAAAAATCAAAGAAGACTGTTGGATGGGAAGGAATTATACCATAGTGTTCCCAGTTCTCATATTATTTCTAGTCCAAACCGAATAAAGTCAAAATTAAAATCCAACCCTCTTTCCATATAACTTTGTCCAGAGTTTGTTAGACTGTTACTGATGTGGTCAGTGACTCCAGATTTGCTGCTGAAAGCAGTATCCAGGATTTCAAGATGCAGGCCGAATGATCAGTACAGTTCCCCTAAATACAGTCATAAAATGAGCTTTTAAAAATCTGCAATAAGGCTTCTATAAGGCAAAAACCTCAGGCTGACATAATTCTCACAAAACGTATTTGGTTCAGATGAGCCTAAAGAAGCTTCAGTACTGAGCCAAATCTGTTTAATCTGGAAATTATGCTGGAAATCTCATAAAGTCAAACTCTCTTGAAAGATTTGTAGCACTTGCTTATATTCATGTGGTCAGAAATTACTATATGAAAAATGTCTTTTCATGCTATTTCAGTATTTCAGCTTTATGCTTGGGCCAAAATCAAAGCTGCTTTAATTTTATTTTCAATATGCTCTAACCAGTCTGTAAAAAGAAGGCTGCAATTAGATTTAGCTTGATATGTCAAGATTTGTTCCATAATCCCAAATACAATACTCATATGCTGTTCAACCTTTTTTACTTATTAATCAAATATGTTTCCATTTTACCAGCAAAGTTTTTAACTGGTATGGCAAAAGTAGTTACCTCTTGTCAGGGTTATATCCACAGATCTTAGAGTCCCAGTCCTGCAGGGGACTCCTGATTATGTGCTTCCATCTACAATTAATCATGAAATTTAGCCACTGAGGAGACACTCTGGGGCTGCCTCGACATCACACAGCTCAAGAGCACCAAAACCACTCTTCCCACGGAGAGGGAACCTCTTGTTCAGCAGAATGAGTGCCTTGTGGCTTTGAAATAAATACTGTCAAACACACTTCTCTGGTGCCCATTGACTTCAGCAGGCCCTTCATCTGCCCCACATGCCTGCTAATTAAAAGGGGTTGCGCTTCTTCTGCTGAGTCCAAAAAAGAGAGTGGCAGCAGCACCTCTTGCCAATTCCAGATCTAACTCCAGGAAAGTTGCATTTTCCAACCCCACCAAAAGAAATGCTTGTCACATTATTCATACATGTGGTCTCTTACCATACAAGGAGGCAGGCTGAGAAAGGAAAAGCCAACGTTAATATTTGCACAAACCAATCCTGGCCAGAATGAGAAGTGAGACAGTATGTCCTTGAATCTTACAGCAGAGACTAAGCAATGAGGGCGTAGTGTTTAGCCAACAGCTAAAGGGCCCCAAAGCTGATTGCTCATGAGTCTTAAAGAGTATTTTGAACCATAATTTCTGTGACTCTGGCACACAGAATATACAGTAACAGTGATAGAAGGAGGCTTCAGAAGTACCAGGATTCTGGCTGTATGACATATCAAGCACTTAGATACTAGCAGTAGTACAGCATCTTAGTCTGATATTAGTATTTTAGCACCAGGTCCTGCTGCCCTACCTCTATCTCTTCCATACCATGGCAGGGAGGTAAGAGGGCAGATGGAACAGAGTTTCTCTCCTGCTCCTTCCCTAAGGACACT
Source organism: Turnix velox (assembly GCA_013400935.1). Taxonomy (NCBI): domain Eukaryota; kingdom Metazoa; phylum Chordata; class Aves; order Charadriiformes; family Turnicidae; genus Turnix; species Turnix velox. The sequence continues at coordinate 39,770 of VZTY01030681.1, read as the reverse complement.
TTTCTCTCTGGTACAGAGCTTCCCTGCATGCAGGCTCACAAGGAGGTGACAGATGTGGTGATAAAGAGAGGCTTCTCCTGCAATGCAGTGCAGTGTAGTGCAAAGAACAACCTTCCCAGCTATTCCTACCACTCCAAAAGTGTAGATTGCAATCAGATTCTTTTCAGTCTCTTTCTCTGAAAATGTAAAGTGTGATCAAAACTAAAGGGATCTTCTGCCATACAGAAGAACTCTGATGTCTGGACTTTCTCCTTCTTAATAATATATGTTTGTTAATAAAGGCCCATATTCAAAGAACAGTTTGGGTTGGAGGGGATCTTTACAGTCACATAGACTAATCCCTCTGAGCTGGGCACAGACCCCTCCCACCACACAAGTGTTCTTGTAGTCCCATCCAGCCTGGCCTTGATCAACTCCAGGGATGGAGGCATGTTGCCCATCTTTGCTTGAATAACCAAATATTGGAGGTAATACTGTGGAGAAAAAGTGAGAAAGTGACTATGTTTCAAAAAGTCATCAAAAAGAAAACACTTTATCCAAACAAGCTACAAGATACTCCGGGATTCATAGATAAGGTCTGAAATACAAGTGCTAGAGAAATTGACTGCCTGGTCTAGAGGGAAACAAACTACTCTAGTTTGATTGAACAGAAGGAAAGGGCTCTCGAAGTATAGCCATGCAGTGAAAATCTAGAATTTCCCAAGAGCCAAGATGCTGGCAAAAGACATCACAAAATCCTGTCTTTAATGCCAGAGGAATATTCCAGTTAATGAAACACGTAGCTTGAAAAAATCTGCTGGATTTTGTTAAAGGTGCTTTGAAAAAAATATGTCCCTTCTAGCAACATTTTTAATCCCAAAAAAATCTTTACTGAGCAGGAGGCCATCTTAAAGTGAGAAGGCATTTACTGATCCCAGAGGACTCCTGGGGATGAATCCAGAAAAGGGAGCAAGCAAGTGACTCAGAACAGAGGAAATTTGATCTGGCAAAGAGAGAGATAAAAGAATGTGATAGAGATGCTTCATGTTCCAGAAATGATGGACTGGAACAGACCACAGACAGATGAGGAAAACACGGATAAAATAAATGAGAAAGAAGAAAATTAATTTTAGAAAGTTTTAGGAGACTGTTAAAAAATCTTTCAGATGAAATAGAGGGGTGAAGGGGTTGGTTTTTAAATTAATCAAATTCTCTATCATAGCATGTTATTTGGCAATATTACACAGTGGTATAATATTTGGAGTGCCATTCATGAGTATAAACATTAGGAAGGGAGAGAGAAGTAAAAAAAGGCTGTTGGCACAAGATCTCTACCTTGATGAAATGAAGTTCAGCAGCCTTGCTCAAGCTTTCACTGATCAATGACAATAGGCTGAGCAGCAATATGCTAAGGCTGGGGAAAAAAAGGGTTTTAACCATGAAGCAGCCTCCTCACAGGATCTCCAGAATTTTGAAAATCCATCTTGAATACCATTATAATATGTATGCCTGACAGAGTCAGAGAATATGACCTTGGCAGACCTTCCCAGCCCTTTTTATTCCCTTCAGCAGTGTTGTGTAAGCCAGTTGACATCCATGCTCACTACAGCAAGGGGCTGCACTGCATTCCTCCTATCTTTCCAGACTGAAGCAATTTTATATCCACGAGGTGAACAGAAAGCAAAATCATGTTTACAGGAAACACACCAGCCCTTCTTTCATGTTTGGGATGAAATATCAAAAGGTCTATGATCCAGGAGCCAGAGTGGCTTTGAAACCTTCAATAAAACAAATTTCAGCAATATTTTGGAAAGGTTTCATTGAAAGCAAGGACCAGTTTCAGATGTAACATTGTTTCCAAGCTAAATTTCAATCAGCACTTTCTGCAAAGGTCAGAAATGTTTAGTTTTCACAGCCTTGCTACTGCCCGTCACAGAAACTAGGATTTTTAATAAAATTTGGGTCCATATACCCCTTTGGGCTCCAGAATTCCCCAGAAAGACTCATTTGGAAGCTAAGTGCCTCATCAAGTCCGTACATAAACAAACCTTGCTTTTCTCGATTGTCTTTGCCATCAACAAGCAGAGAATTTGTTTTCTCTGAGTTGGGTAAATTTTAAACAATTTATGTTTTTCTCTACTAGCACTCTGCTCTCATCAAAGAGTCCATGAAGAGCACCAGATCTCAGCTCCTAGCAGGGCCCTGCAGTTAATACTTCATGACACAAACACTGGTCAGGCATATATCATTTATTTACATTGTGGCAAAGTCAGTAGCCAGACTTTCTACCACAATGACGTGCAACAAATAAAGTAAACTGCATCCGGGCTTTCCAAAATCCAAGGGAGCCCACAGGAAGGGAAAGCATAAAAGCATTTTATCAGCTCCTCACCATCCTTACTCTCCATGGGTGAAAATTTCTCCTTTGCCAAACTGTTGCCTAAACATAACGCTCAAGCAAGCACAAACAACACACTTGCTTGTCCCAACACAAAAGTGGGGCTTACCCAAAACAATCACAAGAACAAAGACTCAGAAGCAATATCCTCATCAGAGTGAACATCAGGCATTAATGGAAGATGGATATTTGAGCTCATGCCATTTTTTCTATATTCCCAGCATTGCAGAACTGCTCTTGTTCATGATGAAGAATTATTTGCAAAATTTCTTTCTTTGCTTTGAAGAAATTACAAGAGAGCAACTTAGTAAGTCTATGATTTTGTGAACATGAGTGAATGAATAACTTCACTGCAGCAAGCAGCTCCCAGGGCAGAGCACTGCCAGATGACAGTCTCAGTTCAGAAGGTTGAAAAGCAATCAATCAAAAGATACAAAACAGTGTTTTGCATACAATCATCAACGAGCTGTGACCATAATCCTTTTTTATGACCCAGAACACTTGACAGCTCTGCTCACACTGCACACACAGTTTGGGCCTGAGCCCATGCTCAGAGCTGGCCCATCAGACAGCGCAGCACTAAACCCCACCAGCCTCAGAGATTTACAGCCTGAGCACTTCTGCAGCTCAGAGCAGGCCATTTCCTCTTCCATCCACTTCAGGTGGATCACGTATAGATGGGGCTGAATCTGCTCTTCACAGCCCGCACCATTCCCCATGTCTGCTCTTCCTAAGCCTGTTGCTGGCGTTTTTAGCCAACGCTACTGTCAGGCCAACAGCCAGTTAGGCATGGAGAAAGGAAAAAGTTTTGTTGCCTTTTTTCTCAGTCCTGGAAGGCTTGAGATCATTCCATGCCAACTGATATTTTGTACTTTGTTTGTAACTCAACCTGCAAGACCAAAGCCCCAGCCTTTGGAACTGCAAATATTGGCAAAATCCCCTTAAGGCTGGATTGGCAAAGGCCCCATAAGTTTGGATCTGCTACATGAAAATGACCACCATGTGATAGGATGGTTTCTCTACAGTCAAGCATTGTTTTTTAATCACCAGTATGAAAAAAACATGTTTAGATTCTAATAATGTTCTAAGCATGATTAGAACTGGAAAGAAAACACTCACGTCCTTCCCCTTGGGATACAAGACAATCATCTATTTCGGGGCAAAAGAAAAAAAGGAATTGCATTTTCACCAAAAGCTGAAGAAAACACAAAACACTGTCTCTGCAAAAAAAAAATGGGGTATGATATATCAATGCTTTAAAGGGCTTTATGCTTTTAAAAATGTTTTTATTATTGTAAATTCTTTTGTTTAAGAGGGAGATGCTGTAAAGGAAACCCACATAAAGATGTTCTTCATAACATCCCACTGATTTGAAAGGATCAGATTTTCTCCCCTACAGATTTGGTACTGGTATTAATTAACCACATTTCCAAGAAATGTCGGACTCTTCTGTTCTTAAAATTCTCCAGTTCCTCATGCTCCCTGGGCAATTCAGTGCCTCAGTCTCCTTAGAACATCTTTTCCAATATATTCCCTAGGATTTCTCTTCCTGATTTAAACCTTTCAGTACTATTCTTATTTATGCGGCACATGAAGAACAGTTCAATCTTCTGCAGCAAAATTTTATGCATTTGAAGAACATTGTGTTACCTCCAGTTCTCCTCTGCTCATTTAATAAACCCCACTACTTCAATCATATACCAAATGTCATGGTTATTGTTGGAACTTTAATCATTCTTTGTTTTACGCCCCAGAGTTCCTCCGATTGCTCTTCCTCTTTCCTTAAGTGCATTGCCATTCATGAAGCCCTGCCCACAAGGAAGCATGAAGCCCAGGACAGAGGAGGTCTGACACTGAGGAGCAATGGGACAACCAAAACCTTAGATCAGCAGGATGTTTGCTCTCTTTTCTTCTTATTCTAGTACAACATCAAAAACTCAAGATTATGAAGTAAAAGCTCAGGGTGCTTATCTTATCGGAGTATGTTTGCACATTTTCACTACTGTGTCAAAGCTTCTTTGACCAGAACCCAGCTCTATGAATTCATATTCTTTGAAATCAACAAGAGATGAGGCTTGGCTAAGTCAATTTTTTTACTTCTGGAAGCAACACTGCTCCACCATCACTTCCCCTCCACTTTTGGGAGTTCAGCAAAGCAACTATTTTTTCCTGATTTCTCAGTCCTTCAAAAAGTAGATGATAAGAGGAGACATCAGAGGGTTTTTTGCTACAGTATGGAGAGGGAATCAAGGGAGGCAAGAAAGATGCACAACACAGCATCAGGTGTTGTGAGTAAGTTGGATGTAAGTAAGAGACAAAGAGATGAGAAAAATAGGAAGGAGCATGGAACAAGCTTTGGTCAGGTGATGTGATCATCTGGATTTTTTTACTCTCTTTTATGAGATTTAGGTCAAAAAAATCACTTTCTATATCCATATAAAGCACAGAGAACAGCTTGAGACCAGCGCAGAGCCACAAAGATGTTGAAGGGATTGAAGCATCTCCCTTATGAGGAAAGGCTGAGGGAGCTGGGTCTCTTGAGCTTGGAGAAGAGGAGACTCGGACATGATCTCAATGTTTATAAATGTGCAAAGGGTGAGTGTTAAGAGGGTGGATACAGGCTCTTCTCAGTGACCTCAAATGATAGGACTTGGGTAATGGGTTCAAGCTGGAACACAGGAGGTTCCACAGAAATGTAAGAAAAAACTTTCTCACTGTATGGATGACAAAACACTGGAACAGGCTGCCCAGAGAGGTTGTGGAGTCTCCTTCTCTGGAGACATTAAAAATCCACCTGGATGCCCTCCTATGTGACCTGGTCCAGGTTTTCCTGCTCCAGCAGGCGGATTGGACTAGATGATCTCTTGAGGTCCCTTCCAATCCCTAACATTCTGTGATTCTGTGCTTACCAGACTTCACTTTGACTGCAGGTCTCCTCTAGCTACATTGTATTTGTTTCTTTTCTGAAAAGAAACCATACTTCTTTCAAGGGGGCAGATGAAGATTTGATAATGGAAAATAAAATTCTGTTTAGGGGTGAGGAAATTGTAGGCATCATTTCACACCAGAGACTTAGCCACTTACATGAGAAAGACTGGTCAAATTGGATGACATTACCACATGGCTACCACCCTGTTCCACAGGCATGCTGGCGAGAAAGCTCTATTACATTTAAGCATCACATCAATCATGCTGAGCTTTTACCATGAAAGTGAAGGAAGAGGGGACAGAAAAACATAGTTTTCACATCAAGTTCTGCTTTGCTTCTGCTAAAGCCATTCACAAAGGAATTATCCACAGACACAGATCCAATTTTGGTTTGTTTTTAAGATAAAAACTTTTTAACTTATGACTGTTGCGTGGAGTGTATGTGTCCTCAAAATAAATCATTTTAAAGAGGAGGATTGATATAAACCATTATGCAGGCTCTGGTGATCTAGTCATCCACCTTAACCAACCAAGCAGCTGAAGCACATCCACCTCCACCAGTCTGAGTTGTCTGAGCTCCCTCTGCACCCCTCCTCATTTCTGAGTTTCCATTCACAGTTTCAAGATGTTGATATATTGACTATAACTGCAAGAACTGTTTTCAGTTCTTCACTTTTTTTTTTCCCCTTCTCTGTGCCTGCTCCCTGACCACAGAAGTCCTTTCCAAGCTTTTCTCCTAACCATGCTTAATGCTCAGGCCAGGGCTAGGTCACTCAAAGTGCTCTCTGCTTTTCCTCCCTGTGCCTCTTTGCTTAAGTTGCTGAACAAAAAGTCCAGCCTAGCTCAGCAACAGACTTTCTTTTCCTGCATGAGCTTTCCAAAGTGACAAGTTGCATCTTAGCTTCAGAAGCAGACTGAAAGAGAGGTCAGGGAATAAGTTATGATTTGCTAGCCCTAGTGCCTGAGCTTGCCAGGCAGTATTTTTGTATAGCACCTTCCCTAACTCCCCTTCTACTAGGGATTTACATTTTATATTAGAGACAGTCAACAGACAATTGTGGAGTGCAAGTTAAAATTAGATTGATTTGCATGTGGATTACCTAATTAGACCTTACTGAGACTTACACACTGCTATAGTAATGTTCCAGATCTATTCATACTTTCTTTTGAATAGGAAACCACAAATGGTTACCAGGCAGTACAAAATGAAACCAATTATGTGTTATTTCTGTGCATATTTGTAACATATAAATAAAAAAAAATTAATTGTCAGTAATGAGGTGCTGAACAATCGCAGTAATAAAGAGGACTGGCTCATACGAAATATTTCATGGAAATAAGAGAGCATTCATCAGCTCTAAATCAGATGCTATTTACATGAAAATGAAAGCAGCAATAATTCCCACTAGAAAGAAATAGCTCTCACCTTCTTCTTCTACAGCATCATAATTGCTATTTTTTACTTGTATCTGTTCACCATCAGTACAGAGGGAGATCCATTACTCTGTGTACTTTTGAAACTCAGGTTATGGAAAAACTTATCTTCACACAGTGAATTGTTTTAAGAACAATCATATAGCGAGACACAAAGAAAAACTCCCCCTGCACCCCATCAAGGGGAGCCTGCTCTGCTTTTTCCTCCTCCCAGAGAAAACAGTAGTCCAATTCCAAGTAGGCTAATCCAAAAGCAGAGCAGCCCTGGGGCAGCACCCAAGGAAGGCACAGCTTGCACCCCAAGAATTTGAAGATACTCTTTATTTGTCTCAGCAGTCTGATGTACATCAGATCTTAAACACATGCATCATGATTTGAATGAGTCCCTAAAGCACAAAATTTATAGAACACATGCAGGCCATCTGTGCATGCACGCTCATTTCTCAGAGAGAAATCTCATGCAGAGGCAAGAGCCTTAGAGGTAAGAGTGTCCACAGCTCACACTAGCCCTGAAATCACGTCAGCTGTGAAAAGAGCTGCAAGAGCACCTAGGATAGCACATCTTACAGGCAACATATGCACCTCCAGAAATTACACACCTCCAGAAATTTGCCTTTCCCCATGGAACTCCCAACTGTTTGATTCTGGGCCCTTTGTGCAGTCAGCAGGACTTGGCACAACCTTTGCATGCACACAGATCTAGGCTATTCCTCTGGTTTTGTTTTTTACCCATCTCCCCTGTCTGGTTGATTCTCTTTCTCTACAAACTGCAGCACCCTTGAAAATGTTCTGCATTAGTAGAACTCTTCACTTTTAAATATAACTCTACTTATGATTTATATAGAATGTAATTAAACTAAATGTGGGACCCTTCAGATAAATACAAGCCAAATAACTGTTGCTATAAACATGCTGTCGGCTGTCTGCCTACTGGTCTCTTGAGCCAAACTGTTTTATTTGCACACTGAGATTCTTAAACCCAGATGTACACTAAAGATGCACATCCAACAGTCTTCACGGGGTGAAATGTGGATCCCTGTGATATCAAACAGTGATGCTTAAAGAGAGATTTATCTATACACTTAGAAAAGGTAAGTTAAACCATTTTGTTGCACCTCAACTCCCCAGCTATTTTTTCATGGAATCACAGATGTGGAAGGGACCTTCAAGGGCCATCTAGTCCAACCCCCCCGCAGTGAGCAGGGACATTGTGCACTAGATCAGGTTGGTCTCATCAAAATCCTCATCAAATCTGGCCTTGAGTGTCTCCAAAGATGGGGCCTCCATCACCTCTCTGGGCATTCAGTCTCAGCACTCTCATGGTGAAGAACTTCTTTCTAATGTCCAACTTAAACCTGCCCTGCTCTGGTTTAAAACTATTGTCCCTCATCCTATTGCAACATGCTCTGACAAACAGCCTCTCCGCAGCTTTCCTGTAGCTCCTTCAGGTACTGGAAGGCTTCTATGAGGTCTCTCAGGAGTCTTCTCCTTTTCCAGCTGAACAGGGATGGATAAGTTATGCCAGAAATCTGCCTTTTGATGCACTCCATGGTTCTCTCTCTACCCAACAAGGAGATGCTCACTGCCTAACCAAAATAGTTGAGTGAGGTCAATGTGACAGATCATTTTTAAAGTGCTCATCTTTTCATTGACTGTAAAACAGGCCAGGCATTCCACATAGACTAAATACCTAACTTCTAGACAACAAATGTGTTGCCAAGTATGTGCAGTACGAGTCTTAAGTATTTACAGAGAACCCATTTGAGAATGAAGTGAGATGCACAACTTGTGCAAGATACAGAGCTGTGTAAACCAAATGAACATGACAAAGACATGAAGGAGCAAACCTAGAACAAATTCCAAAGACCTCACCAAATTTTGCAAAAATATTCATGAACATATTTGGGGTAATTAAAGAAAAAATCTGTGATGAGGAAACAAAACCCAGGTTTTTAATTATTATAATGATTATGCTTATCTTTGTTTTTCTGCTTTGTGGCTTTATGAAGGGAATAAATTAGGTTAAATTTTGAGTTGAAAGAGAAGTTGGAGCTCCTGAAATACAATGGTAAAATCCATTTTACAGCATCTCCTCTTTATCTTCCCTAATGACTACCAATATGATCAAGTAGACAGATTTTAAGAATAGAGACAGATGAACTAGGGAAGTGTTTGTAGACTTCAGCTTTTAACATACAACCACTGATTCAAAAGGGTATTCTGTAGCTTCCAGTCCCAGAGATGCTCTGGGTCGGTCTTTAAAGTCACAAGAATCAGGCAATCCCATTTGTGTGAAAGCCTTGCCAAGGCCTAGCTGAAACCAAAATGTAAAGAGCATAAAAGTGGCATGTCCAAAACGTGCAAAACTTGGTAATACATTTTCTTCATGCAGATGTTTTAATCCCATTTTTAGTGTTCTGAGCAGAGCACAAATGAAAATTCTGCCAAGTCCTGCTAGTCTACATTTACAGAACAGTGAATTCCATAGATGGTCCATAAAAGCAGCTCTGTGGTGAAAACCTAACACCACTCCTGTTTCCTTAGGCTACCCCTATAATACACAGAGGAGCTAAAGATGCGTAAAGATTTCAGTTCTAACCAACATTATGGCTGTCATTTGTACTTGTTTAGTTCCTGCCCACAGTTGGTTTTGCTCACTTATTTTGAGGAACTGGTAGGAAAACCCTTCAACCATTTTTCAGCTAGAAGAAACATAATTATTGCCACATAATTCCCCACACACAAATACCTCATAAACAGCTGGAACTTTTAAGCACAAATGCCGGCCAGGGAATAGCTTTGTCAGGGGTGTTTGGAGATATTAGACATGGCTACAGTGAGTCAGCATTGCTTTGCCCAAGCATTTAAATAAAATTAATCACAAGATTTTCTTAAGCCATTACGATTGTTTTTCTTTCTTTAGGCTTCTGAAATACTAGGATTCACATATTCAAGATTTCTTCTACATCTATAATGACTAAAATCGAGGACAAAAAGAGATGTTTACATTCAAATGACACGCTCCAAAACTCATAACTGTAAGGCAAAACTCAAATTTTCAATGTATGATAAATCATGAGAGCTGGGAACTTGGATGAATTCAGTTGGTAGAAGTAAAAACAAGTTAAATGATTAACTGCAGAATGCCCTTCACACCAGAAGTGTCCAGAAGTTTGACTACTTATTTAGTGGTTTAGTAATAACTTGTTGTACTCATTCTGCCACATTCAAATTCATACTTAAAACCAATCAAGGACAGAGGGAAGTTCTAAAGGAAATCCTTCAACAAGAAAAACAGGGGAGGGTTTATATCTGGCTAGGACAAAGACATTTGGCAGCACTGTAAAGGGTCCTGAGCTATCAAGGGAAAAAATGCTGTAATAATTATGTTGACATAGTTGCAATGTGGAGAGGTTTCCAGTACAAATGACATTTCCACAATCATTCAGATAAATGCTCTGACAGATAAGAGAAATTTTCTCTTGCTATCTTCTGCTAGTCAAAAATTCAATACACATTTTACTGTCTTCCCCTTTAATTAGTTATTCACTGGGAAAATGCTTTGAGAAATTTTAAAATTTCAATTTGCAGTGATTGATCTGGAATAAGCTCTTTAAAGTTGGAGAAATGAGGATACCAATAGTAAAAGAAAAGAAAAGGAGTTCCAGGGGATGCTGAAGCTCTTAGCCAGTGCATCTTGAATTTAACAAGTAGTTTTGGTCAGAGTAATTAGGGGAAAGTTTTTGAAAGGATCATAATGCTGTCATGTGATGTTTTCGCTCTGATTTGCTTTGCTCTGTTTTCTAAATTACATTTTCTGTAACTTCTGGATTGAAAATAAATAACCCTTGATTCAAAAGCAGTGCTTTAAGGTGTTTTTTTTTTTCACTGAAAAGATTAGATAACTAAAAGAAGCAAAAAGATTGAAGTCCAAGAGAATGGTTAGAGATTGATGCAAAGTGTATTTTCTTGAAGTGGTGGGATAAAAACACAAGACTTACTTATTTTTCTTATCTTTTTCTTCCTTCGAGCTTCAACCAAAAATCCCAAAGATGACTTCTCTACTCTCCTTTCTTCAGTTATGCTATACCAAGAAAACTATTCTACCTCATTTTTTATACTTCTGCTGATTCCAGCCTGATTTTTCCTCTGTTTACTTGCTTAGGACACAGTGATAGAGGAGCACATGGGTTCCTGTTACTTCTCATCGAGAAACAGTGCTCCTGGCCCACTCACAGCCCTCTCTCCAGCCAGTAGACCCCAGGAAAGGACACAGAGTTTTAACACAGAGCTGGCAGTGATGAGCAGCCCACAAAATGTCCCTTACCTATCAGAAAGGGAATGCACAAAGACCTTGTGCATTCTGTAAATATGCAAGATGACGACTGTAGGGATTTTTCCAAGATGCAGCATTGCTGTCAGCATTAAAGTAGGGACAATTGCTCCTTGGGGGACAGGATCCTTGCCAGGCCAGGCCAGCAGCGGGATCTATGAGTGTTAAGCACTGAAAACAGCAATTTCAGGGGAGGACAGGATCCTCATACAACTTTTACAACACTAGAAGAAAGATAAAGTAGATGCAAAACGTTCTGCCTAGTAGCATTCTCAGTGTTAGGTGGCAGCACGTATGCAAGGTGACAGACTACAGCATCTGTGCCATGAATGTGCTGAAATTAAATGGTCTCCTGCATTGTTACAGTCATTCAGCCTTTACATTCTCTAAATTTGAAAATGCAGTCTGTTTCTGTGTGTCCCATTTTACTAAGTACACATGAACTGCAAAAGCTGATAAAATTTTCAGTATGTTTTATTCAATTATTGCAGTAACTAACTAGGTTTTCTTGGGTTTGAACATAAATTGTTCTTGCTGAGTGGGAAGAGGTGGTGAGGGAGCAGCAAAAGAAAAGGTATTTTAACCTGGCAGCAGTGGCAGAAACCACAACTAATTTAAAACAAACTTATTAAGCAAAAATGATGTAAAGTAGTGCCACAGATACAAAGCTAGGCTGAATATAGAATCTTATACCAAAGGGTAGGCACAGCTTCCTTATGTGCCTTGGAAAGTCCTGACTGTTTTTACAAAGAGGTGTGTGCATGGTGTTTTATAACTCTTTCCAGGAGAAGCACAGTATGTTCTTTGGGGACCTCTATTGCTAATTCAGTGTTTTGGAGGCCTGTTATTTTGTATGATATTTACACAGTTTCTTTCATTATGTTGGTGGCAATTTTGGCACAACGAAGACCATATGTAACAGAATTTTTATTTTTTTAATATAAACATGAGAAGGTGGAAACAATTGTTTCTCAGACTGTGGTTTCTCATCCTCATCCAAGAACAGAGCTTGCCTCAGAGGAAGGCTCTGAACCTTTCCAGCACTTTTTCTTGATTTAACCTTCCCCGGGGCGGACTCACCCCCACTGCATCTGATCTCCTCAGCAAGTGAGCATTGACATGTTTATGCTTCTGCATCTTTTATGTGTGTAAATATAAATGTGGACTGGATATGCTTTGATTTTAATGGCTTATTGTTTATAGGTAGAAATGTAACTAATGTTTTAACCAATTTTATCCATAAGTCTGAATAAATTCAGTTCCTCCAAACAAAAGTCTTGGGGCAGCCGAATGGCCACAGCTTAAAGTGATCTATACTTGGGTGCTCTGTGGTGATGTTCTTTGTGTTCTCTGACAGTGCTGCAATCAACACATTCAATGTATTTGCACTTGGGAAGATAACTATTCTAAATGTCAGTGAGGCACAGTGGTTACCAATCAGCAATCTCATCATCCTGCTGATTTTGGCTGACTGTGGAATTGGGAATTTTGTCCAACTACTAGTGGAAAGGTATAAATACAAAGTCAATAACAGAAAAGTATATCTCATTTCAGTGTATGTTAAGTTCAAGATGGGAGAGAGTTTCAAGTTGACTGCTTTCATTTCACTTAGTCCTACTGGAATTTGATTCTCTGGTTTTGTCAAGATGCTCTCCTCAAAATGCTTTTCTCTGCTCAATGCCTCATCCAGCCTGGCTTTAAAACACCTCCAGGGAGGGGGCATCCACAGCCTCTACGGGCAACCTGCTGCAGTGTCCAACCCCCCTCACAGTAAAGAACTTCTTTCTCATATCCACCCTAAATCTCTCCCAATTTGCACCCGTTACTCCCAGTCCTGCCATCGTATACCCTATTGAAAAGTCCTACCCCAGCCTTTCTGTAGGCCCCCTTCAGGTATTGATAAGCTACTGTGAGGTCCCCCCTGAGCCTCCTCTTCTCCAGGCTGAACAAGACTAACTCTTTCAGCCTTGTGTCTGCCTGCTTCCTTTTGCTGGCCTTGTCCCCATGTTTACAAAGGATTAAGCACTGGCTGCTCCCTGGAGCACTGACTGTTAGGGGATCAGTAGATGGAGCGGGGTGCTCTTGGCTGCCCGCAAGGGACTGTGCCAAGAACTGGTGCAATGGATGAAAAGAAGTCACCGTCTATGCTGGGATTTGAAGATCATCCATAGCTATCCTGGTTCTGAGGTGGGACGGGATTCAATCTCTCCGGGCTCAGGAAGACCCTGGTGTTCCTTCCCATTCCAGCCAAGTGCAGGCTGTGGCCGGCAGCCGCGCCACAGTGGGAGCCGGTCATTGGGTGGTGGTTCCGTGATCATGTTTATATATTGCTCTGTCCCTGCTGCTGCTGTTCTGTTCAACTGTTTTTGTCTTAATCTTCGAGGATTTCTCTTTTTCTAAAGATTCTCCCCGGAGGCTCTCGGTCCCTTTGTTGCCACCTGAGGCCGAACCGCTGCGACACCGAGCATGTGCCTGGGTGGAGCCTTTCCTTGAACGGGGAAATCTGGGGTGCATCGAAGCCCGAAAAGGTTGGATATGTGTTGTTATGTCTCTCTCTGGCCCCTAGATCGACTAGTTGGCTGTACCTTTATAGGGTCCCTTCTTTCCAGTGCTATCCTGCGTAATTTCAGAGGAGATAAAAAGTTATTATGTATAGGGCTTGGGTCAGTTTCATAAAACTGGGTTGACTTAGAATCATAGAATCATAGAATAGTTAAGGTTGGAAGG
>VZTY01030681.1:0-25747 GCA_013400935.1 Turnix velox | reverse complement strand
CAGCCCTTTGACCATCTTCGTGGCCCTCCTCTGGATCCACTCCAATAGCTCAGAAGTTTTGAATCTTCGATGGAAAAGCAGCCATCCTTCATGTGGTTTGTGAGAATTCCTGTGTTACTTTGTGTGCCTTGAATAATTCCTGATAGAGATCTCGCTTTTGTAGTTCAGTCAGGCCCTCTAAGGCACTGTTTTAGCCTGTATTTCCATTGACTTGCTAAATTCTGTCTCAATTCTGTTTGTTTTCAGGCTGAAAGCAGTTATAGTTCAGAGGCCAACAGCAACTATGTGAATATTTAGAGAACTGGAGTGTTTTGTTGTCATGTGAGGGTAAATCTATGTAAATGAACTTACTGGCCTCAGAGGACCTTTTTTTTTTTTTGCTAAAGTGAAAAGTTTCTGTTTTGTTTTATGCAATTGCTGTAGAATACCCAGTCATAAGGTCAGCTCTTGATAGAGCATGAAATGAAGCCTATGTGCTCTACCTCTTATGGTTTGAAAAGTTGCTTAAATTTCAGTGAAAGCTGTGGAGATCAGGTGAGGTCGTGTAGTGGGTAAATAGAGTTTTATTAAAATGAGTGTTAGAACATGCCATCTGGTGAAAGAGAGGGCTACTCTCCATCCTTGATGTGTGCTTTTGGAAAGCATGTGAATTGTTGTTCCTCTGTGAAAAGTCTGATGCTGGTTTTTTTTTTTTTCAGTAAGCTTCTCTTTTGGTGGCAATTTAAAGCATTGTTTGATATTCGTGTCAATTTATGATTTACAACCGTGATGTGTTCCTACATACACAGAGAATACTTGGGAATGTCACTGCTATCTGGTCTTCCTCTTGACTTGGTTTTAAAGTCAACATTATCCATGTGTGCTGCCTTTGCTTTTTGGGAAGATCTTAGTGCAGCAGTGAAGTGCCCTATCGCATGCCAAGCCTTAGGAGTTTACTGGCATGTTTGAGGTAACTTCCATCTGGTGTGATGTTCGTGCTGGTCTGCAAATGTACAAACAGCTGCTGCTTCAACTGCTCACCTTTCAGATAGGGCAGTATAACAGAGGACAAGGCCATGTGCTGCTCAACAAGAATTAAATGCTGGACCCCACCCATGGCAAGTAATCAAAGGTTACTAATGGAAAAAAAGGTTTGAACTTGGAATTAGTGAGAGTTGAATGACTTTTTTTTCCATGTATCTGGCCTGACAGGATTTTCACATGTGCAGTAATCACAGAAGAGTTCTTGGATGTGGCAAGGAACATCTGACAGATGCCTTTCTCTGTTTTTCTTACTTCAGCTGATGCCTTCCTCCCTGCTTGAGATGTAGAAACTGTCCTTCAGCAAGGGTCTTACCTACTTCAGGCTGGCTTACTTTCAGTAGCAGGTAAAGCTTTCCAGGCTTCATACAGCTAAAAATTCCCAAGTTTGGGTTAGAATCATGCACTAAAAAATTGAGATTTAAACTGAGATTTGGTATTGAAGGTGTTGAATCTGTGGTAGATTGAAGGCTCAAGTCCTGTATCTTATATAAATTGGTGTAGGTAGCCATAACAACAGCAAGCTTAACCTGTTGCTAGTGGAATAATGCCCAAAGCAATGTTTCACATTTACCTCTCTTTGGCCTGCAAGAATATAACTGCTCTAGATAGCAGATTCCGTATTTTGTTACTGTTTTTTCACATGCATGTTTCCTTAGGAGGTAATGTAAACATGACTTGATCAATGCTTAATTTAATTTATTGCCCTTGGAACAGCACTGAAGATCTGTCATTGAATCAAATGTGAATGGAGGGGACAGTGTTTTTATGCTTAACATGAGTGAAATGATAATATATGTATGAAACAAAAGAGAGAAAGGCTGGAGTTTCCATTAGCCAACTTGATGACATTTCTAAAAACCGGTGTCTGGCATATCCATTACCTGCTGTTACAGCTTTCAGGAACTCTTAAAATGTTCCAGTGTTCTGACCCTAGAGCACACAGTGTAAGGAATTGGAGTTTCTTTGCTGTAGTGAATAATTCATCCCCATCATCTTGCTGAAGGGGAATAGCTGTAACAGCATGAAAGGATGTCCAGTGATCTGTGTTTCTCTCCCTCCTGAATTTATTCAAGGGTGGTGGTGGTAAAGCATAAATGGAATTGGCTGAAAACTTGTAACATTTTCAGTATGACTTAAGTCCTTCAGTTTACAAAGGACATGGCCACTAAGTCAAATGTGAGTAGGACACATGTAACTGTATTGTAATTGCTTAGGAACTGATTAAAGATTGTCTCAAGAAAAATTATCTCAGGATTCTTCACAGCCTTGACCAGCAAAGAAACATGGAGGGTGGGATGTGTGTATTTTGGTGAGATCCCCATGTGGTTGCTTAAGCCAGGGTGTGATTCTAATTGCAAACTCTGAAAGGAAATGCCTGGCAGTATGTTTGAAGTACATATTTGAGCTGAAAACAAGGAATACAGGTGTGAACTGGTGCAAGTTGAAGCTAAAAAGATACCTATTGTTTTTCCTTCTCTGACTTTTAAACTGGGTAGTCCTGGAATAATCTGTCTTCAAAGTCAGCAGCAAAAATAAGCAAAGAGTTTACTGGAAAACCTCAATGCCAAGAAAAACAATGGTCAGTTCTCCCGAGCTAGCGATGAGCAGACTGTCTATGTTTGCTGCTGCACAGTTGAAAGAGGCAGGATTGGCAATATAGAATTAGTTATCAGTTATTTGCCAGTGTACGTAATTGCTGATGTTGCCCAAATGCCCCAGGATAGTTAGCACTTTCTACATGCACCCTTAATCAAATTTCAGCAAAAAGAACCACACTCAAAATGTCTAATCAAAGATAACAGATACAGCTCAAAGGTGCTGGCTACCGCATATATAGACTACACTGCCTGGCTGTTATGGAGGGTAGATGACTGCAGCCCTTTCCAACAGACCTTACTAAAATTTGTCTTTGTTTCATAGAATCGTAGAATGGTTTGGGTTGGAAGGGACCTTAAAAATCATCTAGTTCCAACCCCCTTGCCATGTCAGGGACACCTCCCACTAGACTAGGCCTGGCCTTAAATGCCTCCAGAGAGGGGGCATCCTCTCTGGGCAGCCTGTTCCAGTGTCTCACCACCCTCACAGTAGAGTGCTTCTTTCTTATCTCCAGACTAAACCTGCCCTCTTCCAATTTGCATCCATTACTCCTAGTCCTGTCATCCTGTACCCTATTAAAAAGTCCTACCCCAGCTTTTCTGTAGGACCCTTCCAGGAATTTATAAGCTACTATGAGGTCCCCCCTGAACCTTCTCTTCTCCAGGCTGAACAACACCAACTCCTTCAGCCTATCTACATAAAGGAGAAGCTCCAGTCCTCTGATCATCTTTGTGGCCCTCCTCTGGACCTGCTCCAACAGCTCAATGTCCTTCCAGAACTGGGCATAGTACTCCAGTTGGGGTCTCACCAGACCCAAGCAGAGGGGCAAAATCACCTCACTTGACCTTCTGGTCACACTTCTCTAGATGTAGCCCAGGATTCGGTTGGCCTTCTGGTCTGCAAGTGCACACTGCTGGCTCATGTTGAGACCGGTAATGTCTGATCAGGGAGAATAAAAGCAGTAAAATACACAAGGCTTCTTTAAAGCAGTTTTGAATGTTTTCTTGGTGATAAATTAATTTTGAGAAAGAAGAAAAGGGAGTACTGTTTATTTTTGCTTATAGCATTTGCACTAGCTATGGGAAGTATGCTAGCTCTTGGAGGAGTCATCCTGCTCTTCCCTGGTCTACATCAGCTTTTTGGAGTAGTGGACACTGTGCAAAGTCTCTCCATTATCTTCCTGAAGTCATGTGAAGTTTTTAACTGCAGATAATGCAAGTTTTAATCTGGTTTATTTTGCTTTGGGAAAGGTAATGAAGTCACTGAGAAATCAGATCCTTAGAGGTCAAATAACCAGGCATGTCTCAGAGGCCAGACTTAAAATCTTCATTTTCTGTGCTTGCAAACTCATGTGGGCACCAAGGTTGCAACAGGGGCAGTCAAGTGAGTGCAGTGTCCCTCGGCTGGGAAAGGAAGAGCAGCAGATGTATTGCTCCAGTGTGGAAAGCACTAACAGCTGCTTCTTGTCTCTCAATCAAACATTTTGAAACACTTGAAATATTTATACTACAGGTCAGTTTGTTTAGTCAGTGGACCTTTTTTGATTCCTTTTTTTTTTTTAAGGAACTAAAAATGAGAAGTGTGTATGTGCCTTAATATAAATAAGAAATGCATTGCTCCATGTGTTAGAGTTAGAAATGCTATGTCTGAATGATTAAAGGTATCTTTGCACCAGCAGAAAGTAAACATCAATTAAAAGGGAAAGACAACAATTAAAAGGGAAAGACAAGCTGCTTAATCTTACTTAGTTAAGTATGAGATGGAAAAGCTCAAGAAAAGTGTCTTTAAAGTGTAGAGCTTCTGGTATTAAGAGCAATAACTTTCTAGGAAAGGCAACCTAGTACACAAGTGTACAACTTCAGTGGGTTCTGAGAACTAGGAGTGAGAGGAAAAATAGTTCAGAGGAAATAAAAGTATTTACAAAGACTGTTCCACTTCTAAACAGTGTGTTTTCAGAACAGAAGTTGTAATAGTCCTGCACCAGTGTGAGGTAAGGAGGTCCAGCAGCTAAATTAAGTTGGGGGGGGAGTAGAAACCAGGCTGTGGAACTGGTTTAAAATTTAACAAAAAGCATCCAACATGAGGAATTCCTAGAGGTGGAAACAGTTTGAATTTGGGTAAGTGTTGGAGTAAAAACAAAACAGACTTGCCTTTTCTTGTGTTTCTTAGGTGCTTACTTGGGAGTGTGGTGGAGTTTATTTCAATTGACTTCTGCTTGCCTTTAAACCCCTTTTGTGGACTTCTTCTGCCTCTGCTGCTTCATCTAATTTGATGCTATTTCATGTGCTCCAGCAGTACCCGATCAGTTATCCCTTGGAAGCCACCTCTTGTGAAAAACACTTCTGAGCACACCCAGGTATTGAATTCAGGAAGCCCTCGCCAAAATCAGGCTTTTTGCTGACTCAGCATTTCCCCTCATTAAGTTGTTGCTTCCAGTTACTTCATTTGGACTGATGGAGAATCTTTCAAACAAAGCAAATTGTTTCTGGAAAATTCTTTAATGTATTAAGCCAGGACAGTGAAGAAGTCATCCAAAAGACCAACACCTTGAAAGTTCACTCTGGAAGAACTGACAGAAAAACTCTACGGCTTTGATGTCCTTTATGTTCATTTATAAAGTTCCTTGGACATTCTGCAATATGCTGCATTGGCTCCTGACAGTTTCTGGGCATCTTTGGCTTTCCTGATCTGCTTACTTCTAGCTTGGCATATATAAAATGTTGAAAAGGTTTTCTTTCTTCTGCCCAAGCCCTTCAAATAATTCCCTTTTTAAATTCAGGGTCTTCAAGTGGGGTACTGGCAAAAAAAAAAGTAAATCCCCTAGTATCCTCTTAAGATTTTTAATGGAATTCTAGTGAACACCTGACAAATGAGTATTGATTTCTCTTTAGCAAGATGAACCTTTTGTCTGAAGCAGAGTGACAATGTACTTATTCTTCCTTTGATGAGTTACCTTGCAGAGGCTAATGAAAGTATTTAATGCTCCTGTTACTTTGATAAACCTTGAAGGATTTTGTATCACGTTGCACCTTTGCAGTCCAGGATGATGATCCAGGCAATGAGTAACTTTTCTGGAGAAAGCCTTATTTTTTCTGCAAGCTGATACAGTGATAAGCTGATCTCAGGTAATCTCTAGGTTCTGTCTTGGTTTTCATCTGAAATCCTGAAGTTTTTGTGTCATGGAAGATATCCCTTTGTCCTAATAATAACTTCACTTAATTTTTAATGAAATGAAATTATTTTGGAGGAGGGTAGATGTTTAAAGCAGAATGCTTAAGGGCAAAACAATTCTAAAAATGTGGAAGCAGGGATTTTAAAATCAGCTCCAGGGTACTTATTTTTACAGGGGCTACAAGAAAAATATTATTTAGAGAAGGCAATGATTTTTTTTCTGAAATTCTTGCAAGTTAGGTCTTAATCTAACTTAATCTCCTTCTATTTCGACTGCAGTTTGGAGGCAAATAGGACTTCTCAGGACAACAAACTGTTGAATGAATTTTTCATAATCCTTAGCAAGAAGGGGCATGACAGCTTTTTCTTTGACTTCTTATAAACATTTAGTTTTTCCAGTTTTGAGATTGTTATGACAAGAAACAATCTTAATGTTTTTTTTCCCTTTTTCGAAGCTACTTCAGAATTTAAATGAAGCATGTTTAATTTGGAGGTCAAATGTTATTTTGGATTAAAGCAGTTTTAGTCTGTCAAGAATGTTTTTGCTTTGCCAGACCACTTACTGCTTGTTGTTCTTTGGAAATTCTAGTGGTGTTTCCTTAAACGCACAAGATAACTTTCACATGTAAACTCTGCAGCCAGTGCTGCAGTTTTTGCTGTCTACTGTGCTTTTACATATTTATATATATATATAAATATATATATATATCTTGTTTTCTCTATGAAAATAAGGCTTGGACAATAGTAGCTGATCTTGCTAAGATGATGAAGCAATATGAAAATCTGCTTCCAGGTTTTCTAGTGGGATGGAGTGGTTGTAAGTAGACTGTGGTGATGGTTTGAAAGCAGAATGAGTAGGAAAGATCCTTGGGCTGGAGGATTATTTCAGCCCAGCTCAGATGGTTCAGGAATAGTTTTGTGGGTGTCTGTATTACTTAATGAAAGCCTTCAGTCCTATTTATTCACTGAAGCCGGCTGTAGTATTAAAATATCTACCAGAATAATGAGGAACAACCAGGATTTCATTCTGGCAGCAGTCTTCCAATGCCTTCAGGTGTCCTCTTAGTCCCTAGCTGAAATGACATCAGTAGAAACTCTTTTTCTGGATCCAGTGAAAGTAAAGTGTTTTGACTGTTTTGCATGGACTGCAGAGACTGCTTCTCACAGTTCTTATACCTGTATATCTTTAAGAGAAGCATTTTGTGGATTTTGAAGGCTAAGTGAACTTAAGGATAGGCACAAATAGGATAAAGGTTCAACTTTTTGTAGAGTCAGCTTAGAACAAAGCTATGCTTGAGAAGGTTGTTCCCAGTATTTTGGACTACACTGTAACTCCCAAGAGTTTGATCTGGAGAGGTATTGCTGTCTCAGTTGTATGAGGGGACGGATGCTTAGGAGTAAGGAAATCCTAGATCAAGACGGTAAATGTGTGTGCAATAGTAATTGCTATTTTTCCTTAAAATCACAAAACACAAGGTGGCGTTGCAGCCAGGTCTGTAAGCGGAATGGTCTGGGATTAGGGCACTGCAGCTTTACAGTGCAGTCTGTGCTTGATAGGTAGGGAGGAAGCAAAACCATGTATACTGAGTGATGTACACTTGAGGACTAATACCTTGTTATAGTCTAACGTGTTATAGTCTAACGTTATAGTCATAACTCTGCACAGCTGCGAGTTATGAGAACTTTCACTTTCTATAAATCTGGTTTCATCTGCCTGCCAAGCTGAAGCAGAGCACACTTCTTCAAAGTGGTGCTGGAGAAATGCAGAGGAGGTGCCCTCCTTACTTAAGGGTCTGAAATAGTCGATAGTGTGAGATGTACCATCCTTTCATAAACCAAAAATCTGACAGGGAAAGAGCATGTTTATTGAGACACTCTTCAGTGTGCTCTCAAGTGTTTTGTCTTAGATTGTGGTTTTTTGTTGTGTTTGTTTTATTTTGTACCAGGCTTTCCAGAGCATTTGAGTAACACAGACTGTTTTAAGACTCCAGCTCCACTGAGTGCTCTGTGAAATCATGCCTCTTGCTCCTTTTCCTGTTCTTTTTAGGAACAGGAAAGTGAGATCTGCGCTTTGTCAAATCAAGTGCATCCATATGTAATCCCAACCTATTCTGCTGGAGGCTCTTGCTCACCTTTCTAGATAACTTAGATCTTCATGCTACCTCTTTTCCTGTGCTGTTAGGGGACATAGGAGCTGCTTGCATGCTCTTGCAAACAAAATGGAGAAAAGACAGTATTTCTTAATGGTAAAAGAGACAAAAGATCAAAGATGACTTCCACAGTTTCAAGAACGAATACAAAGAGAAATGCTGTTTTTGTTCCAAATTGAGAAGTCCCCCAGCTCTATGAGAAGAGCTATGTTCACTTCTCACCTTCCCAGGTTGTTTAGAATCTGTGAATCCTGCTCAAAGTACCAAACACTTTTTCCACAGAGATCCCAGGAGCTGTGCCTGACCACACTGCCCTTGATTCCACATGTTTTGCCTTTCTATCCTCTTACTTTAGGAGCATCTTTAAAACAGCTTTGCCTTGGCTAGTATGTTCAGTTTGCTTTATTGCACCTAAATCCAAAACACAGCTGATTGATGATTTGGACAGACAAGCTGTATGGGACTCTTGCCAGCATTGTGTTTGCTTCTGTCTTTGTAAAAAGCAGTCCTGGGACATGTAGGCTTGTAACCAGTAAGAGTCCAACTGAGGCACATGCTTTTATATCGGGTTTCTTCTTAGAAAGCTTATTTTTCTAGTCAGCCAGTTTAGTTATTTCTGGCCATGGCATATTGCTCACTTGTTGATCAGATGCACAGCATGATTATGTCTTGAAAGAAAATGTCTTATTTCAGTCCTCTGTGGATTTCTTGTATCTGGACTCAAGTGATTAAAATTGTGCAGTGTTTATCTTGGGCAGTCAGTCCTTCTTGGTCTGTTTCACCAATGTGGTGTATCTGAGTGTCCGTGCTAGGAGCAGGCTGTGTGAATTGCTCAGGATGTTGATATGGGAAAGGTGAGAATGTCAGTAGGAAAAATTACTTGGTGCCTTATTGACTGGAGCTTTCATGTTGTTCAGCACTGCTTAAGGAAATTAAGATCATGAAGTATTTTTGGCATCTCCTGTCAACAACTTTCTTTGGGCTTGTGACTGATTTCTTTCTGAGCATTCTTAAAGGATTCGGTATGTTAATGTGTGAACTTGGAGAAAATGTGACTGCTGCATGGGACTTAAAAATTACTTGAATTTGAATAGTTTTAGTGTATTTCTCATGAGATTGTGGATGTGCGGTTTATTCTTTGCATCAGTTTTCTGATGAGAGAGGTAAGAGCATATAGTGGTTGCAATGCCAATGAATTAAATAGTGTATTTTAAGCCCTATACTAATAGGAGCTGTGTAAAGGATTAACTCAAATGGAACTGTAGGTAATCCCTGTGTTGTTGGGCCAGATTTGGGTCAAGTCTGGTATTAAGAAAGCAAAGCTGATATGTGAGTTACAACTTGCTGAGACAGAGTAATGGATTAATTAACAGTGTTGGCAGAGACATCACTGAACGTACTGTGGACACAGGGCTTTAGTTCTCAGAGCTCTCACATGAAAAGAAAGGCAATGCAGGCAATCATGCTAGAAATATAAGGTGGGAAAAGCACCTTTAAAGCAAGGTAGTAGTAAAGTATAATGGGAGTAGGAGAGTGATGCATTTACCATCAGCCCACTTTAGCATTCTCTCAGAAAGAATTCCTTCTAAATATGGATAGAATTTGTGGGTGTTTTCCTCCTGTGTGTCAAAGCTTTGTGAAAGCAGCCTCATCACTAACTGTTCTCAGCAGCTTGTTACCCATACTGTTCCTGAAGGCTAGAGATTCCAGGCAGACAATTCAGGAACTTCAGAGTATAATTAATCTCTTTCACTTAACGGCTCATTTCTTCTACTTTACCTTACAAGGCAAACAGGCCTAAGCCATATTGGGAAGAAATATGTTTATGGACAGATGAGCTCTAAAACTGTCATCTACCTGGAAGACTAAGGGCAAGCTCAAATATCCAAGAAGGCTGATGTTAAAATTAAATACTCTGTAGATGCAAAAGTTGTTTGCCAATGACTGCTTTAATGTAATCTTTCATTCTTCCTGTAGTGACCTTGCTGTTCCAAGGACAACAAATTGTTCTTGCTTTTCGTCATCTTCACGAGGCATCTTTCCTATCCTGCTTGCCTGGTATGTTAAGATTCAGATTTCTCTGCCTGCTCCTGAGTTATAGTTTACTGCTTTGCTCTCTTGGGTTTAGTGCTGCTCTACTGTAGCTGCATGGCTTGGGGATCAGATTTGGTTTGGCCATGGCTGACAGGAAACTGGCTTGTTGAGGATGAAGATAGAGCCATGTTGCTGACCATCAGCCAGCTGTGTTTTTACTCTTTTCCCATCAGTGCTAAACTTTTGTTGACCCTGCTGCCTCCCAGCTAGATATCTCTGCTCATCTGACCATGATAGTAGAAAGGGCAAGGAGTTGCAGGATGGAGCCCAAGATAATGAGCTTGGTAAGGTATGTTGCCTTGGGCTCTTCCTCTCTGAACTTCAGCTGCAGATTTGTGATGCCTTTCAGTTGGGGAGCTAAAGGCTCAGTGAAGACATTTCTTTGCTGCATAATTTTGTCTCAAATGATGTGGAATCCTGACTCATTTAGATACCTGAAGTATGCACTTGTGAAGCTGCAACAAGGTTTTATAGCAGTTCTGAATCAGTTCTCACTGTCCCATCCACCAGGCCAGATAATGCCTATGTCTGGTGCTAACGCTGCTGGCTATATTATAATTTTATTTGAACTTCATCCCTTCTTCCTTTTTAAGGCCGGTAATATTTATGTGGTAATTCTAGCCTCAAGGCTTGTAAAAATTCATTAAAGGGCTTGCTTTTTGAAGTGGAATTAGTACTTTGTTAAATCTGTTTATGTTCTGGGTCATGAACTATTTAATCAGAGGCCTGTGTACATCTGGGCTGTGCTAATTAAAGCTGCCTGCCCTGGAGCACAGAAGCAGAGGCATCGGCTGGGTGCACAGAGCAGCTCCTCACAGCCCAATTGCAAAATGATCTCTAGCTTCTGTGCTGGAGGCCAACTGCCATCAGACCAACCACTTGCATGTGTCCCCGTGTGTAGTAATTTCTTAAATCCCACTATCTTCACTGTTAAACCTCTTTGGGCTTTTTCCCTTGAGGATTGTTTCTCCTGGGAGAGGTGCCTCCATGCTGTCTATTTTATTGGCAGAAGCTTGTGCTATATAATTCCCTATTCAGAGGGTGGAAGCTGTGTATACTCCAGTCCTATAAAAGTTTGCCATTTCCTTCAAATGCTCCTGATCACATTCAGTAGGGATTATAGGATGGGATTTCTGCTTCTTAAATGCATCCTTCTGCTTTCCAAGCCTAAGTTCCTTATAAATGCAAAAATATATCTGAAATTGAAGTTGCTTCTCTGGAGCTCTGGTGCCATGTTTTCCTGTTGAATCATGGTCAGAAGTGACACTGGAACAATACAGCTAGAAATCATAGTGTTACTGAAAGTGCATCAGTTTGTTGCTTTCCAGTGTTCACATCTGCTCACAAGCTCTTTACAGTCTTCTAGAGAACCTTACAGGTAAGCTGGGCTCCTTGTAAGGGCTTGATACCAAAGGACTAGGTTTCTATAAATTTCTCAGCTTGTTATAGATCCACAAAATCCTTTGGTATCAAACTGTTCTTGATAAACATTTAAGCCTTTTAAAAAAATACTTCTGGAGTTGTTTTAGGCAACCTGATCTTAGTATATTGGCCTGTTTGGCTTTACATCTTAAAATAGTACAACTGATCAATATTTTGAAGACAAAATAGAATTGTCCACAGCTTGGCTTTAGTCTGCAAATGGTTCTTGTTAACCTTGGCTGCCTTTTCTTTTTTTTTTTGCATGTAAAAAAGGAATCCTAGTCTGGTTATCTACAAAATCTTCTATTCAAAACACAGAGACATCCTAAGTCCCTATATGGTGTCAGTCTTGGAGGTAACTTGCTTTGATTAAATACAAACCATTCAGGAGACTTTTTCCCCTTTCTCAGCATCTCTTTTGGCAGAGCCTCCATCTGTGGTTAGTGTTGGAGAGCCTGGCTGCAGTTTCAAGCTAAAAAGAATGCCCACTGTGGGATATGGTGAATAGCTTTATTCATAAGTCATCCTGCCCTCCCCTTCCACCCAAAGTCTCCAGGAGACTTGTGGAACCTTGGGTATAACACACTGAGTTGTGGAGAAGAGCATGGTACAGTCTGTCCTGAGGGGTGGAAGCAGCACGTAGCTCCTGAAGCACATTAGGAGTTCATACATCTTGTTCTTTATTTCCTTCTTGAGCATAACCCTGCTAGAAGCCTTCTCCAAAGTCCAATTCTTTCCACTTATGCAGTCTACTGGCTCAGTTTCCTGCCTTACCAAACTTCTTGAATGTGGAAGGGAAAGTGTTATCCCCTGCTTTGGATACAGAGACAATAATATGGGCAGCTGAAGGAAGTGCCTGCTGTGTGCCTCCGTTACCTTGACTGGCATAATAATGACTGCTGGTCTTTGATTTGGGAAAGGACTCCTTTAAGGAATTTTATATTGAGAAAGATTCTCTTTCATTTTACACTGTCATGAAATTTGAGTGTTGGAAAGGCTGGCAAACTTACAAGTCAATTTCTTTTGTTTATTTTACTAGTGCAGAAGAAAATGTGGGATGTAGGAGGGAAAGCAAATAGAAGGTGGGAGGGGAGAGGATATAGAAGAGTGGAAAAAAAAAAAGAAGTCTTAAGAGGCAAAAATGGAAGTGAGACTTCCTGCAATTTAACTTTATAGAACTATGTAAGTAAACACCAGTCCTGAAAAGAATGGCTTTCACTTTATGATCAGCTTTTTTCCACTGGTGGAACAGCATTGTTTGGCCATTATAGAGGCCTTGTCTAGTCAGTTGATTCTCTCTTTATTTGTACTGTTCTCCTGTGTCCTTTACTAATAACTAAAGGCTGCACTTATTACCTCTACCTTTCCTGTCACATGCACCGTGCACTGCATTGCATATGGAACTGTATCCATGTATTCCTCCTTCTAGAGCATTGTCTAGTCCTGCATGAACTGAAACTTTGAGACAATTTTGCTGTGAAGAATTGCCAATAGGAATACTAAGAAGCTTTTAGGATGTCATAATGAGGATGGCAGCTAAACTGTACGAGTGCAAAACTTCAGCATTAGATCTACCTTACCTCTCCTTTTCCTCACACATCCAAGAAGTGCTCTCTAACAGAAGCTCAAATAGTTCTTTTTCAGCTTCACTGAATGAGCTGCTTTTGATGTTTTCTTAATTTATATATGCTTACAGATGCAGTTACAGACACGTGACAGCATGTTAGCTGGAAAATGTGACCTGAAGAGATGATGTCTCTTCAGGTCTGCTTGTTTTTAATTTAGAATTCTAATTTTACAGCAAGAGAAAGTCATGGACTTTAAACTCCCAACTTCTTTGTGGCGCACTATCTAATTCTGCAGGAGCACACTGAGATCAGCTAGGTGGGATCATAGAGTAAAACTTCTGAAAGTGAGATGAAGGCTAAAGGTAGAAAATAAGTTGTGGGCTGTTCCACACCCTCTCCTGCCCAGCTCTGAGGTTTCTTCCTTTGGCAGTTGGGAAAATGTCCCACCTATCTCTCTAGTCATTTGGCTGCCCTGGGCAACTCCTTATTCTTCCTGTAGATTAGAGCTCTGATGCACTAGCAGTCCTAGGCTCAGTACTTTTATAGTTTGCTGTGTGACCATTGTACATTTGGTGAGTATATCTTAAGAATAATCTTGACTTGTCTCACACCTGAGTGAGACAGCTAGAGTACACCAGCAAGCAGGTAGAGACCAGGGCTAATAAGGACAGACTATATGTCCGATGCTAGACTTTTGTGGGGTTCTGTAGTCTGTGCTTCAGTGAGCTGAACAGCTTTGAATTCTTTACTTGCAACTCCTTGAGTTTATTTGTTTGTCTTCTGGGCACACAAAACCCTGTCACAATATTATTGGAGGTTTTAAGTGGTACTTGAGTGGAAGTGGCATGTTTTTGTGCTACACAACTTGTGTTTTAACAGAAAATTGTAAACAAATCCCCAGATAGAAATAATTCACTGGTGGCACTACTTATTTCAGGCACAATGGAATTAGTGACTAAATTAAAAGCAATCTTGAGAAGGCTCCTAGTAGAGCACCCATAACACTCTCAGTGAGAAAAGCACAGAGCTCCTATTGTAAATTGAAATGCTATTTTAATGACATCTTAAATAGGTATTCAGATGTGAAGGAACCCTTTTATATTTTGTCATGCATATATATGCAAGAGTACTAATCCACTGAGAGATACTAAATAGACATAATAATAGCTGAGGTGTAAGTTGTCTTTTTTCAGTTGCTTTGCAGTTTAAATCCATCACTAATTATTAACGTTTACAGATCCAGACTTATTCTTCTTCCTTTTGTCTTCATACCTTCAATTTTTCCCAACTGTGAGAGGAGCTGTAAGTGCTGAGCTCCTCTAAAACCTTACTTGTGATCCAGACCATAACCCTTTCTCCTATAGCCATTTGGCTGCCATGAGTGAATTGGGTAATAATAACTAGAGAGCCAGGAACAGTTACTTCAGATGAACAGCATGCCTGAAAGCTGATGAGCTACAGGCTGACCAGTTCACTTGGAAAATTTGTTAAGGAATCATTGAGAGAAGACAATTTTGTGACCTGTTTTAAGCAAGCCTGGACTGCATAACATTTTTTTTTGCAGATTAACCCATGAGGGCAGATGTACATTTAAATCAATAGGCATATCCCATAGCCCAGCTCTTTGCTAATGATGACTTTGCACTCAATTGAGGACAGATGTAAGAGGCAAATACCCATCTCTTGGGGCTGGGCAAGGTTTGCTGACCTTTTAAGACTATAAGCACAGAAGACTTGGCCAGTATCCTAAATATACTACATTTCAAAAATTTGTCAGTAACTGCAGTGGTCTGTTTTTATATTTTAGAATAATGAATTAGCATATCTAATAAGGGACATATCCTTTCAGGTCTCTGTAAGGGTGCATTTTTCTGGTGGAAATTGTCAGTTCTTAAGCGTGGTCCTGCAAAATGCTGCTCAATTTCTGTGCCACTGGCAGCTTGGCATGCTTTCCTGAAGGGTGAAATCTGTGGAACAGCCACCAGGAGACAATTTCCTGTATCAGTGAGGCATTTCTTTCTACCAGGTGGACTAACTGCTGCTTGCTTTTCTTTCTCTGGGCTTTCAAAAGGGCTGGGAAGCCACAGCCTAATTACCTGATTAGGTACAGTGTCTAGCTCTCAGTCACCTTTCACTGTCATACACCCTGTGTTGCTTCCAGTATTTCTTAGAAGAGAGAATGTGTTTTTTTACTGATTATGGGATTTGCTTGACATGATATGAAACATATTCATCCTATGATGGAACAGAACCTGTGAGTTGCATAACTCTAAATCTGGAGAAATAGAAAAGCTGGGATGACAAAAACCCTTGTGGTCTGGATATTAAACTGGAGTGTGGTTGAGCTATAAGGCAAGGCTTGGGTGAGCTCATTTGGCCAGAGCTGGAAGAAGCAATTGGGTACTGTTGAAAGAAATGTTTTTCTGGTTAACATACTGGAAGCTTCCGAAGTTGAAAGTCACTAAGGAAATTAGAAATCTTGGCTCCAGTGGGACAGGCAGTATGTGAGGGTGCCATTGTTCAGTTACAGTTTGTTTTCACTTGAGTTACTGTTTCATCAGTACTGTCCTTGAAACCTTGGCTGTTATCCAAGAAGGAATGCTGAAAGTGATGGAGGGAAGAGAGCCCTTCCACAATGCTTTGAAACAAAGTTGTTGGTAACCTAATGTTACCACAGAGGTAGCCAGTTAGTAATTTAGCAGCTTTCAGGTGTATCTGACCTGTCGCATCTTAGGGTCTTTATTTGATGGAATTCAAAACTTAACTTTGAACTCTCAAAGTGTGTGGTGTGTTCCTCTGGACTGCTTTAAGGGTGTAATGCTATGAAGCATATTTATGGCCAGTTATAAATCTTAGTGGTTGTTGCTCCTCCTGGAGCTGTAAGGAGGAGAATAGAGATAAATGACTAGCCTTTCACATAAGATCTCTGCCAAAATTCTTGATGTCTGCCTAGTCACTCTTTCAATTTGGAAAAATTACTTATCTGCATTACAGGAACTTTCCATATATAAAGCTATTCTTCAGCCCTGCTCTCTTAAAAATCTATGCATTAGCTGTAATTTAACTTAATACACCTGGGAGTAAAAAAATCTGCTCCTTACAATAGAAGGGTATTTAAGTTCCTGTTGATCTGCGGATGCAATATGCTCCGTGCTCTTAACTCTTACAGATGTGCAGTTTGAGCCCTTCCTGCTCCTTCTGTAAGCATAGCTAGATTTGGGCTACTCAGTTATTCAGCTTGAAGGCTTTTACAATGTAAACTGGATGCTGAATGTCACACTCCATTTTACTTTAATTTGGATAAATCAGAATCCCTGTTACATCGAGACACTTTTTCTGAGTAAGATTTGAAACAGCAGACTCCATAAGGAACTACAAGATATTGAACTTCAGATGAGAACTGAATTTTGTGTTTACCTTCATGATCTGACTTCTCAAACAGCTGCCTAGCTGTACGCTTTAATTTTTGGTATCCTATAAGGAGTGGGGAGCTGAAGTTGATCTTGATGGGTCCTTTTCAGCTGGAGATATTCTGTGATTCTATTCAAGAATGTCTCCCATGAGCCAAAGAAAGTCTTTATGCCTTCCAATAATAAAAGGCAGGACTGCAATATGGTCCAAGGTAGGAGTATGTAGTAGTTGTAGGTACCAGAACCAGCTGGGCTGTGAAGCTTTGTTCAAGGTAGCTTTCGTGCAAGAGAGCATGTGAACTGGTCTTATCTTGTGCAGAAATAATGGATATAAGAATCTGATATTACATATTTCAAGCAGACTTGAAGAGTTATCTCTGCAGCTCTCTTCATTCTGCAATATATGTTTAGGCCACAGAGGGTAGCCCTTGCCTCTAAGCAGAAAACTAGAGTTCTGTTTATACTCACAGCAGGTACAGCACAAGTGTCAATGTGCTCTTCAGAAATGGAAAAGCTGTGTAGCTTTGAGAAGAGAAAGCACCACCCTGAGTCAATGAAGATGATTGTCTCTTCTATGGTCATAGGGTGATAAGTGGCAAAAGGAGAAAAAAATAATCAAGTAGGTGAATATTAGGTTCTAGCTAATTTACAAGACCTGTGCAGATGGTAGTAGATGGTGTTTGTCATGTAGTGAAATGGAATGCAAAGATCATTTGTTTGGGTACTTTGTGTGGGGCTCTGGAATTGGTGACAATAAAGCTCTGTCATTGTCCTGGTGTATCAGAGCTATATTGTGTTCCCAGAAGCTGCGCAGTTCAAAGGGCTACAGCTAGTCTTTCTTTGATGCCCTGGGATACTCGCCCACAACAACTAAAGAAAACTTCAACAACTTTAAGTCCTGTTTAGGCATCCATGCTTACATAAAATCTAAATCTAACCTGAATAAAACCACCTTTTTCATTATGGAGTTTTAGAAGGCTGAACAAAAGACTGCTACCTAGATAAACAAACTGAAGTAATTCAGCTTTGTTGCTGCTCTTCCACTTTGAAGCTGAGAATGTCGGTCTCATTTCTCTGAAAACATGCTTGCCAGATGTACTTCTGAACCAAGGTGATATACAGAGAATGTTCTTCTGGAACTGTACAGCTGGAAGCCTGGTCAACGAGGCAAGCATGAGAACTGCTGATAGCAAAGAAATGTTGAAAGGGAAATGTCAATGAGAAGGCTATCATTAAGACATAGCTGGCAAGAGAAATAGCATCAGTCTTCTGGATGTTTCCAGGAGGTGCCCATGGAGAATACAGAGGAGGATGTGATTAAGAAAGCAAAAACTGGCTAGCAAAGCCTGAGGAGGTACCTAATATGTAGTCTGGCCTTCCAGAGTTGAAGAAAATCCTCAAGAAAATCATAATCACCACTGAACACCAGGAAATAGTTATTTAGCTTGGCCAGACTCATGTTCAAATTAGCAAAGCTGTGACTCCACACTGTGTGACTGTGTGCTGTCAAGGCTTTTCTTTCCAGTGGCAAATATCTGAGCATGAAAGGAAGGCAGAAAGATTTTACACATCTGAAGTTAGAAAGCTCTTGAGAGAGAGGATGGTACTCCTTTATGGAAACTTGTAACTTCATTTGTTAAAGCATTTCTTTTGTGAAGGATCCCAATCTCTAGATACTGACGGGGAGGTGTTGACCTCACCTCATTACCACTAGCTTGGATGTCATGTCCTGAAGTTTATTCACCAACTCTGCTAAGAAATTTTGCTGTTTCTTTAAACTTTTTTTCTGGATTAATATTTAGCTGTCAATTGTTAATGAGCTTTTGCCTTGTAGTCTCTTAAAAACCATTTAATGCTTGGTAGCTTTTCTTCATAAAGGTACTGCATTCAGGAGTTAAAAGGACCCCTGAGCAGAGTCAGAGCTGTTGAAGAGCAGATTTATTTTCCAAGGGAGGATCTGAGGAAGAATTCTGCTTTTGGATTCAGTTCACAAGTCTTACAGTGTTCAGTGCGTGTCTGGGCTTGGGAGGGGTAGGGTATGGCAGGAATGCATCTGTCAGATATTTCTTTACAAAATTGAGTGGAATAGGTGAAGAATTTGTTCCTAGGAGATTGTTCCATGTTGTTAGGGCCATAACTCTTCAGCAGCCATAGGTATTTTTCCACAACAACTCAGAGCAGCAGGAAGTATACAGAGACCTCGGTCTGCATTTAAGATGCTTTGCATAGTGATGTAAAAGGTTACAGCTAACTGTTTGGCTTAATGTCCTCTTGCTACTTTTCACTTCCTTGTTACTGGCTTTCTCAGAGTGTGTCATAATTTATTTTCATTACTATTTTAGCAGTAGTACTTTAAATTGTGAACTTCTTGGGGAAAGGCTGGTAATAATCAAGAGTTTGCCTTTTGGTACGATGTTCCACTTCAGAGTAAGCAGTTGTGTGCACATAAAGGAAGAGGTGCTTTGTCCTTGGTAGTTTTGTTGAGGAGGTGAATGTTCAAGTTATACAAAATGAGCAATGTGCTTGCACCAGGGAGATGCTGATCTGCAATGACAGTAGGGTGTTTATTACAAACATGTGCTGCTAATGCAGAAGGGAGATCTAACTATAAAAAATATTGCAAGAAAGCTCTGAAACAGAACTGCAGAGGTTTAGAAGAGACAAGTGGCCTTGTAGCAATGATGAATTTACTTACTTTGTACTCTTCTTGCATTAGGCTGCTCAGTAATTCTCTTAGTATCCTAACAAGTGTCCTGCGTATGACTTCTCCCATTTTTGCACTCTTTTTTAAAACACTAATTTAAAACAATTGCTGGACTACTGGGACATAGGATTTCATCCCTAAAGTCATGCTGCTTGCTCCTATCTGTGCTACTGATCTCGGGGCATGTGGATGCCCCAATGATTTCAGTTCCCACAATTTTTGGTTTAAGACTGGAGAGAACTATTCTCATATTCTGAAGTCTGTTCTGGTGCTGTACTCAGCCTTCCAGTGACCAAAGGCTCCTGCAGTGACAAGATGTAAAAACAGCACCATATCATATAACCAGCTACAGGGCAGAAAATGCTTTAATGAAGCAGATTCCATTGCAACCCCATCTGGGTTAATGAAGTATCCTAAAAGAAAGAAGGTGAAGTGCTTTAAGAAATATGAGGCTCCTCATGAGCCATGGTCTTTTCAGTAGAGTGTGTAATGTTGCTTACAATGTTTGAGAACTAATCTGAGTGCAAGTGTCCCCTGGCTGGGGCTGATACTGTGTATTTATTAATTGGATCTCTCAAACAGTTTGTTGATGCCTGTCCTCAGATATGGGGAGTTGCTGCATAAAAGTGCCAGCTGGGTGAAAATAATTAATTTACCTTTTGCAGTCATATTTTTGCTCTGGGAAATTCTCAGATTTTGTGGGAAAACCCAGGATTTCTTGGCTTTTGTGTGTGTGTTTTTCTTTAGGTGAATTTGTATGGTCTAATCTCGAGCAGCTGCAAAATAAAAGTGTAGCACCTGCATATTGCCATGGCATTGTGGGAGAAGAAATGTAGAGGCAGATTGAAGGAGGACAGTGTTCAAAGAACATCCATTTCAGAGGAGGAAACAACACAAGTAATATGCAAAAGCAATGAGTTTTAATAACTTTTAATATGTTTTGTTAAAATTTCCATTGCCCTTCTGTGTTTCCAGATGCAGCTTGGCAATAAATCAAAGCAAAAGCAGACATGCACATCCCACCTAGCCATTAGGCTGAAACAGAAATTAAACACTGAAGGGGGAGAAAAGTTATGTAGTTTATATGTGTGGTTTAGGTACAGGCAGACAAAACACTTAATAGCAGGGGAATACATCCTGCTTTTATTTTGGCCTAGTTCCATTGAAAGGGCTGTCTTGCAAACTTGCTGATTGCAATAGCCGGCAAGAGGCCAGTGAGCTGTATTGCTTCACTGGTGTGAGCTCCACTACAAGGAAAGTAGTCTTGCCTGGACTCAGGTTTTGATGTCAGCCTTCTTAAAACCCCTTGCTGACTGAGGTTTACTTCCACCCCTCATTTGAGGGAGCATATAACAGTGCACTTTTGTTGTTTCTGCCTGTTGTTTTGCTACACCTCAACTGATGCTCATCAGAGATCAGTACCATTGGGGTATTATCTCCTTTGCATTGCTGTAGAGGATGATTTTAGGTTTGCACTTGTTCCCTGTTTAAATCTATTGTAGAAGATCTGCTATGTGTGGCCCTTTATGATCAGCTTCAATACTGCAAGACAGAGAAACCATGAAAGTTTAAGTAACAGGGTGCTTTCAGAAGGTTGAAGTGTCACTCACTGTTAACTTTCTGTGCACTGCCCTTATGCTAAAAGCCTAATTTTATTTTGATAGTCACATCAAACTCAATTCATCCTCTTGACTTCATTTAATAGCTTTTGGGACTTCAGTAGCCTAGTGGTGTCTTCTGTTCCTTGGAAGCTCTTTTCCAAGCATGGATCCATGGATTAGATGGATGTGCTTTCCCTTGTGTAGAAAAGTTGATAAGAGGCAGTGAAGAGGAACAGCCCAATTCACTTTTATGATTTTCTTTCTGCTCTCTTATCAGCTCTGCGTGATATTCTCCACTTTTAGAGGTATTTCAAAAACAGTGCAAGGAGATAGCCCCAGTCACAATGGACCTACAGTCTAGACAGGATACATAGAATATACAAGAAACTTTAACGACCTACTTAAGGCATTTCATTATGCTAAAACTGGCCCAAGACAGGTCATTCATGTAGCTCTTAACACAGGCTGTTAGTTGGATGGTCTGCCCTTAGAACTTTGATGGAGTGAGCTCTAGTAGGTTCAGAAATGTTACTCTGTTCATGCTTTCTCTAGTTATCCCTCAACCAGAGGAGGTGTCCTGCCTCTCAAGGGCAGCTGACAGGGATGTCTTTGTCTCTTTTATCACATTTAATACACCTTCATGCAAAACTGTTTTCAGTAGGCTCAAAGCCCCTTCAGATTCCCTCCTGGTGACAGCGTTGTGGATCACCTGTAATATTTTCTTCCCTTAGTGTCTGTGCTGAGCCTATCCTGCTCATTACCACCTGAGGTGTTGGTGGTAGCACTAAGTAAAAGGCACTCTTTTTTATTTAAAGGCATTTGGGGCTGATGAGTGCTTTATTTCCTAGACTGATAAAAATAATCCCCTTAGGGCTTTCAGACACAGCCTCTACTATATTTAGAATGTCTTAAATCACTCTGAGCTCTAGATTTGACAAGGTTATTATAGAGTGTATTTATGTGTTTATATGTGTGTGTGTTTGTTTTTTATTGCAGAAGACTAGTCAACGTGGATTTTGTGGTTCTGTTTGGCAGTGGTGGAGTAATTAAAAATACATTTTGGGGAATGGTGGGCAAAGAAAAGAGAGCCAAGAGGGGAAGAAATGAACAAGGTTAGACAGTTTTGGAGAACAGCTTACTAATCCTCCTTCCTGTACTCTTCTTGCAAACCTCTACCTTTACCTCACAAGGTGGAAGGTTGCCAAAGGAAAGACATTCACTAACATTGCACCAAACCTTAAGGACCTTACTGAAATAGACTAAAAGCCAGAAGAACATACAGACCGCCCTGGAAGGTTCTAAGCAGCTCCCATAGCAATTCATACAGAAAGATTCCCCTATTGTCCTGTATTTTCCAGCCTGCCAGACAAGTAACTACTGTGCAGGATATATGTGTATGTACCTACATATATATGTCATAGCAACAAACTCCATGATGATTTAAGAGTTTCCATGTTGGGTGTCTACATTAAGTCCAGTATTCCATAGTGACAAAGAAATACCAGATAGTCACAGCTCATGACAAATCTTAATATTCAGCTTTAAGTTTCACAGTTTTGGAAAATTGGTTTCCTTTTCTGAAGTCTTGGAGTTTGGCTTGATATAGCTAGGTGAGATGGTGAGAATTTATTTTTCTTCCTAGCCTTATGGTTTTTTGGCCAGGTTCTCCCCTTTGGGTATAAAGAGCATGAAGTGACTTCCCTTTTTGGCAGACCCAGATATTTCAGTGTGCACAATTCCAAGTTAGTATCTGCTTTTATTTACATGTGTATTAACTGTCTATCTGATCAAGTTGTCATCTGGAGGTAAGCACACTGCTAATATACATGTGAAAGTAGTCAGGCAGTGTCCTTTGCAAGTCCTGCCAAGGGGAGAGTGGAACATCAGGTCACTAAGGAAGAACATGTGCTGCTATGGAGATCTGCAGTTACTGGACATAGTGGAACAGCACGTAGGAGTTTGAGGAAATATGGTTTTCCAGCAATAGGGAGAGCTGTGGGAAAATAGATTGGAGTTCAAAATTCGGTTTGAATCTGACTCAGTTCTGATGTGATAAACTGACTAAAAAGCATATTGCTGGGGGTAGAGAGAATGGAGGAATTAAATGCCAAGATGTTCCTTTTTCATTTCAAAGTGTATCTCTTTGCTTTCTGTTACCAGCTCA
Organism: Turnix velox; assembly: GCA_013400935.1. Taxonomy (NCBI): domain Eukaryota; kingdom Metazoa; phylum Chordata; class Aves; order Charadriiformes; family Turnicidae; genus Turnix; species Turnix velox. Next base: position 2,844 of record VZTY01030681.1, on the reverse strand, counting down.
GAGTTCAGGACAGCTGATTTAGAAGAATGTCTTGTGTCAGTGGTACACAAGTAATAAAATCTTTTTGTGCACTACTGAGGGTGCAGAAGCTTTGGAGAGAGTGTGCATACCACTCACTGTGCAGCTTAAGGCTTAGCTAAACTGCAGTAAATATGATAGAGGAGGAGAAACAACATATGTAAGTAAGAAATCTCCCTTTTTTGTGCTGGATAGTGGGCAAGATCTATGCCCATATATTAATGTCAGCTTTTGGAGTTTTTTTCCTGTATGTGAGTTTTGCTGTAGTACCCCAGATATTTCGTAAGTTTTGCTACTGAGCTTGGCTTCTTGCATGGAAAAGTGTGACAAACTCTTGCCTCAGACACACATAGTTAGACAATTAATAGAAAGAAAGAGGGAGGGTGAGGCAGGGAAAGAAATAGGTGTGCTGAGCCCTGGAGCTTTCCTGTGCTGTGTATATAATGTCTCCTTCCCTTAGCAACAGGGGAATTTTCACAAATACATCCTTCTGAAGTCTCCTTGTGTTTGTTAAAGGTATCACTGCTGCTGAAGGATTGTTTCTTAAATTAATAATTTGCTACTTCGTGTTTATTCTGTGCATGCCAAGAGGCTGAGTCAGAGCTGTGCAGTCAGGTTCCCCCCCACTGGTCCTGATTAGAGGCTGGAGGGAGCAGAGAGTCTGGAATGGCTCCAGCTGGATTCCATGATGTCTCGACTTTAATGTACATAAAAATCCCAGACCCCAGGGGTGTACTTTATTGCAGTGGACTTTCACCTTGGCTTTGGAGCAGTAGAAAGCTTTCTATAGTATTCTACATGGTTTTACTGCTCTATCCTTAAGATTAAAAGTAAAATTAATTATTCTTTTCAGAGTTAATTACCTATTTATCAGAATTACCACTACTAATTACAGCAGCACTAGAGACCACTTCCATTCATAAAGTCATGATTTATATTAGTTCAGTAATGGGCTCTGCCTACTCTTGCATCTTTAAGATTACCCTTCCTCCAAGACAGCTGATTTCGTATCAAATGTTACCATTATTCATAGCAGTAAAGTTACCTATTCTAAGTCACTGCTGATATGTGTTGGACAACCTGGTTCACCTAACTTTAGTCTTAAAATCATATCTATTCTTGTGATTCTGCTTTTTTATGCAGCTCATCAGATAACCCAGTGTGGATGCAGATCAAACATTGTAACAGAAGTCCCCTGTATAACAAAACTGTAGAGCAGATCATGACAACTTGTGATCAAAATCTTTCTTGCTGATATTATAAATAAGTTAAATATTTTGGTTTTAGGAAATCGCTTTTGCATATTCCCAACTTCCAGCCTTTCAGTTGAATGACTTGCATACTTGAATTAGACGTCTGCTCAGCTCTTGCCGAGTCAGGTCTCTAATCTTAACTTCTGTGTCTTGGTATAAAAACTGTTCTTTTTCTGTGAAAGCTATATATGCTGGCTTGCAAACTTGAGAAAATTCATACAATGAAGGCAATATGTGGGTTGTGCCAGATGGACTGTTGAAGAGAGTGAGGCTGCTTGTCTGCAAGAAGTCTGATTAAATTTCTCTCCAAATTCTTTGTGTTTTGGTCCAGCTGTAAGACTTTTCATGTATTATCTGGCCCAAAGCCTCTGGAGATTGATGGAAAGATTCTCACTGATTTAAGCCGGCTTTGGATAAGCCTCATCTTCTGGGAAAGTACCTCCTTGCATTGATTGTCTTTCTCTCCTCTTTTTCCCTGTGTAACTTAAAGGTCATTTGGACGCTGTTTTTTGTTGGAGGATGTGCTTAACATATGGAACTCTGTTCAGCTTGTTCACTGGCTCCTTTTTCTATGCTAAAACACTAGACAAATAGTAATTTCTAAAGAACACTACTGAAAAGATGACATAGGATCCAGTGGTTGATATCTGCTTTCTCTGGATGTGAAAGTTAGCCAGACTTTGCACTGTGAACTTTTATACATTTTATACAATAGTGAATGGAGGAGTTCACTAACTCTCTTAATTTACTAATACTGCAGGGGATTCTGTCCTCCGAAGAGCAAATGACATTGAATCATTAAAGAGATACGACGATTGGTGTAAGAAGGGGCTGACCTCCATGATCAATATGATCTGCCAGAATCCTTTTATTGTGAGCATGAGACAAGCTTATATACAGTGATGATTAATTATCAATGCTACTAACATACTGATTGGCTACAGGTTACATTCTTGCATTAATGTCAGACCCTCCTCTTAGAGTTCTTCTGCCAACACACAAGGCCGTTGTTTACCTTGTCCATCCTTGACTCCTTCATAGTTCCCATCGCATAGAGGACTCTTTCCCAAAACAATGGATTCACAAACAAGCTCCAAGGCCTCAGGTGGCTTGATAGGATTTTTCCAGGCCTGAGCTGAGCAGCTGTTAACCCTTTATGGCCTATGCCCATACTGCAACAAATCATGTTGAATTGCTATAAAGAAATCTTTATATATATGAAAGATATTCAGATTAAAAGGATGAAAAATCTATTGAGTGGTATTCAGAATCTTTGCACGTGACTTTAGGCTAGAATTTCACCTTGAAAGTAGAGAAATTTCTTTAATCTCTGTAAGTTTCCTTGACAGTCATAGCACTAATTTTTAAAAGGCTGAGTGATGGCTGGAAGTTCAGGATTTTCCTGTGGAAAAGACTCATTTTGAAATCCCATCCAGTGCAATGCAGAAGACCAGGCTCATCCTCTAATAGTAAGTGCTAGTAGTGACCTTTTGAGAGAGGGCTAAATGCTGTTCTGAAGATAAGTTGTTAAGTTTTTCAAAAGCAAGTGTTTTGGGGCACCGTTGGATGTGCT
>VZTY01030676.1:0-11498 GCA_013400935.1 Turnix velox | reverse complement strand
AGGGGGTAGATTCAGGCTGGATATAAGAAAGAAATTCTTTGTGGTGAGGGTGGTGAAACACTGGAAGAGATTGCCCAGAGAGGTTGTGGATGTCCCCTCTCTGGAGGTGTTTAAGACCAGGCTGGACAAGGCACTGAGCAGCCTGATGTAGTGGGAGGTGTCCCTGCCTATGGCAGGGGGGTTGGAACTCGATGATCTTTAAGGTCCCTTCCAACCCAAACTATTCTATGATTCTATGATTCTATATTAATGACTTGCTACAACATAAATTCAGAAGTCCTTTATGATGGGGAGTTTGATGACAAAGATCACAAGGAAAATGAAAGTGTCCTGTATCCCTCAGGTGGGATGTCTCGATGCTGTTTTCTTGCATGCTTGTTTGTGCCATTCAGATCTTTTATAACTGTTTTACATTCTGTGAGTCAGTGTGAGTTTTATGGCTGTGTTTAAATGAGTCTAACACTGTGACTCACTGATGCTGGCACATTGTTTTGTTCATGTTAATTACTATTGCTTTGTTATGTGTAACTTGTTTGACCTCCACTTCCATACCACACAAGTTAGGGACAGACCCCATAGCTACAGCAACGTGCAATCCATTTGCTGAGACAAGAGCATGTCAGTTCCCCCTGGCAGCTTGCCCACCACCAGTTTAATGCCTGCTGACATATCTTCTGTGCTGGACTGTCATCCTCCCTCAGAGGTAACAGCTGTGGCCTTCTGCAAATTCCAGGGATATCCTGCTGGCAGCAGCATGGCTGGGGCTGTGCTCAACTGCCTCATTTTCCTGTCTGCCTGAGCAATGTGTTGGCTCTTTTGTTTTTTTTCCTCCCACCTCCATAGGGTGGAGGCTGTTCTGGCTGTTCTTAATCCCTGTGTTTGATGGTGGAAGATATGGGCAGTATGTGCCATTACAACATCCCTGGCTAACCTTCTGTAGGTCCTGTTCCTCTGCTGGCTTGTCTTCTCTGATAACCTCACTGGCTCTGACCATGGCCAGGAGGTAACTCATTCATATCCCAGTTTGTTTTTGAGGACTTGTGGTGTTCATTGTGTTAATTACAAAATCTTGACTTACTCTTGAGCTGTTTGACAGCTTCTTTATTCAGGATATTTCCTTGTAAAACACAAGCAAAAGTGATCTTGAGAGTGCAGTGTGAGCAAATAAGGATTTTCCACCTGTACAAGTTCATTCTGATAAGTTTTCTCCACGTAAAACTGAGAAGAAAAGGGTGAAAACTGTTTCATCAATAGCCTGCAAACGCATCTGGAGAGGAAATAAAGTAATAACTAAAAAAGCCAATGCAAAAACAACAAGGTGAGCTTCTCAAAATGCTTATATAAATGCAAAGAATTGCACAAAATCAGATTTTGCTGTGACTCTTGTTAATTTCCCAGTAATTCTTTGTAACAGTGAGAACTTGACTTACTTTCTGTGAACAGGGAGGGGAATTAGCCACTTAGCATGAGCCATCTTTTAAAAGGCTGCAAGAAGTTTATTTACTTCTTAATTAAAGAAAAATAATCCTTTGCAATGTGAAACAAAGTCTTGCAACATGCTGAGGGGGTTGGCATCTTGTAGGACTGGGTGTTTCACTATTACTGTTAATTAATGGAAGTAAATGGCTCTCAGCTCCAAAGGTGTGGGGCAAAGAGGAGTGGGGCAAGTGGAGGATTGGAACTTCATCTTTAAGGTCCCTTCCAACCTGAACTATTCTCTGATTCTAAGATGATGAGTCCAACCTGAGCCAGCCCTCTCTAGATGCCAACCACAGGGTTTCCTCCAGCTTTCCCTGGATCCTGTTTTCCACTCCAAGATTAAAAATCTCCCCTCAGGGGAGAAGAAAAAGGAAATTGTGTGGTAGGCTTTGCTATGTTTCCAGCTGACTTTTGCTACAGAAGTGGGCAGTTAGGTCCAGTGTTCCTTAAGAGTAAAATCCCAGTTCTGCTGAAGGCAATAGCCAGCCTCAGGAGGGTTGTAAATTCATCTCGGCTTCAAGATGCATTAGGAAGTGCACAGAGATCCTGGGGACAGAAAAAGGAAAAGTCAAAAATAAAGATTTCTCAGCTGAAAGCAGTTCATACTGCTTAGTTCATTTCATCAGGCTTCAAAATATTTTCAGTGTTTTTCTGATCCTATTTATGAAGAGTATGTAGGTACTATCCAAGGGCAGGCATTATCTAAGGATCTGTGACTTCAGCACTTCACAGTTTTGTTAAAAGAGGAGAGATCAAGATTAGTTTCTCAAAAATGTTCAGTTATAAAATACATGTTTTGATTTTAGGGTCTTTTTTAGAGAACAAAAAAAAAAGTTGTCATCATCTCTGTTTGAAATGGGGCTGCTTATACTTCTATGCATGCTGACAATCTGATTGTCTAGAAGGTATTTCCACAATCATTGTGAAAGTCCTGTTCTTTACTTTCTTAGAAGTTGTTTTGCTTTTGGTTTGTGTTTTGTTTTTTTCTTACAGAAGTTCTGGAAAGAGCTTTTCTTCCTGGCCAGTGAGTGGCTTGCTGAAGGCAGGCTGGATGGAGAGCAGGCACAGGCAAACTGCAAAACAACAGAACTCATGGAATTAACACTTGACGTTGACACCCATTAAAAATATTCAGAGATTGACTCAGCCTGCCCACGTTGCACAAATAATGTGCTTGGCTCTAAATGATTCAAGATCTTATCTGCTCTCCGTGCAAGTTCAGTGTGGAGGGCCTGATCCTCTTCTCATCAACTTCCAAAGGAGTTTTGGTGCTCACTTCAAAGAGAATTACATCAGCAGTTCCTGTATCTTTTTCCTCTTAGTTCTCTATTCTTTTTTTCCCCCCTTCTTTTAAAATGATACTCCAGCAAAATAAAAAAAAAAAGGCTAGGGAAGCAGTCAAAATAAATGTCTGTGCTCTGTGTTGTTGTATGAAAGCTGTTTTGAGATCTATGAGACTGTTTTGAGTTGTATGAAGTTTGTTTTGAGATCTTAAGTGCAAATTGAGAGTTGAAACTGGCTAGAGCTGAGATTATCAAGGGTTTTTGGTTCTGTCTGTAGCTGAGCACCCTCAGTTCCCATTGTCCCCGTGATGGCAGCCTTGGTATTTCATTGCACTTGGCAAAGAAGTGGAGCAGAGCCGGGAGGTTCAGCCACCTCTGATGTGTCTGTGATCTGGGCACTGCCAGAGCCTTGGCTCAGCCCTAGGGGAGGGAAGAAGCCCAGCTCCTTCTTTGTGTTCCCTTCTTGAACAGGGAGGAGGCATGTAGGGAGGAGGGATGGGATGTAGCAACCACGGGGGATTTTGTTTGTCTTTCTGTTTCTCCCAAATAAAATAGCGGAATGAATTTGCCCATATTTTGCCTTTTTAGTTGTGTTGTTTTGTAGAAGAAAAAAAGCCTCGTGACTCTGTGATGTGCTGGTTCCTCTTGGGGGAGGGAGCAGCAAGCCTGTGGCTTGGCCATTCAGCATTCTTCATGTGCATTAAAAACCATCTTGGAGCTGGAAGAGCATCCAATGTGGTCTACACCAGCAAAGTCTGCCCCTGGTTCCAGAAGAACCATTCCTGCTCACAGAGGCTTAGAAGGATTCCTTGTTGTACTCTGTCCCCTTTTCTCCATCTCCAGGCCGGAACCACAAGCACTTGTCTGTGTTCACATGCTGAATTCTGCTGTGTGCTTGTCTATGAAGAAGCCATGCAACTTCATCTCTGCTGCTACCTGGCACTGAAGGGTAAGGACAAGGTGACAAGCTTACTCTCATTGTCTGCCAAACTCAAACCTTTAGACTTCAGTTTGAAGCATCTTGTGTCCACATTTCCTATTCTCTAAAGTTGACTTACCTGGTTTCACACCTATGAACTCATCCACTGTGGGGGATGCTCTGTGCTGTCCCCAGGGAGTAAACATGAGCTAGCTCGCTTCTAGGCTTTGAGGGTTTTCTCCCTCCTGCCCTACTGTTGCCCTATTTGATTCTCAGCCAGCCCTGCCAGCTCTTTGCCATGCCAGGAGACAACTTGGCAACTCTTTTAATACAGGAATTGGGGGAAATGCCAAGTGGGGACAAGAACCTTTTCCATCATAATGACCTCAGGTCTGGAAACTGCTCTTCTCTGGTGGGTTCTGATGGTCATTGCCTGTGTCACTCCCTGCCCATTGCAGGGGGGTTGGAAGTAGATGATCTTTAAGTTCCCTTCCAACCCAAACCATTCCATGATTCCATGACATGCATTGGGATCCTGAATCTGCAGGTCAGGGCTTAGTTTGTGTGGTGGGACTGGCTCCACATGTGTGCTCCAAGGTGGAGAGAGTGGGAATGAGACTCAATTTTTCTTTATCTTCCTTTTATATCCTGATAAATAGGTTACTTTGAAGATGTGTGCTCTCTTTTTTCCACAGAGGAGCTACTAAGCATCTTAAGTTTCTCATAGCACAAGATGGGAAGAGGACTGAAATTGTTTCAGAGGACAGGTAGGTGATCTATTTCCAGAGTATTAGTTGGGGAGCTCTTTTCAAAACATCATGTTACAGGATGCTTGTCTCTCTAGTTTGGCCCTTGTTCTCTGTACTGCTATCTTTCTGATACCAGAAGAATCCAAAAGCAAGTTTTGAATTCCACTGGTGAATTTTGACGTGGTTAATATGGAAACAAGCATGAACTTGCAACAGTAAAACTGCTTTAATGAGAGAAACTTAGAAAGGTTTTGATGGAAGCTGTTACTTGGAGCCTTTAGGTCCAGACATCTTTTCAGAAAAGATAAACTCCTACACCATCAAATCATTGCATTTGATGCAGCTGTTACTGATACAACTCCCTGTCTTTTTTTGAAGCAAAAGGCTTGATTAAATAATTCTAAATATTCCTTCTGGACTTAAACTCTCTGTCAGTGTGGCTGTGGAGGAGTTCATCTAAGCCTTATCCAGACATCCTGGAGAGTCCTATAGAGCATCCTAATAACTGATATGAAGAGTATGGGCAACAGCAGGACAGACAGAAGCCATGGAGCTTGGAAACTAGATGGAAATGCCCCAAGTGTGAGCAAAAACAGGAGCCCTGCCTTGCCATTCTGAGAAGAAGGGAAGGTGTAAAGTGGGCTGGCACATAAACATGACAATATCTTGTTAAGAAAGCCTTGATCTTCTTTCTGGAGAAGAAGGATTTTAGATAATCACAAAAATGTGTCCTGTGGAAAAACCCAACCACCTCAGAGCCTGTTTAAAAGATGACATACTTTTGGCAAGGGCTTCAATAGCTACCAAAATGCCCAATGCATGTTAACCATCTAACCAGTAAGTTATAGGTTGCTTTTTTTTTTTTTTTTTTCTCATTGAAGAACATTGTCAAAACTGCAAACACATGTTTCTGCTGCTGGAGCTTAGCCTTATCACAGTTTGAAAACGTGGAAAATCAATTACATGCTTTGAATTGCTCCCTTTATTGCTATAAAAGAATTTCTCCATTCTTTCAGAGCAGTGTACACTTCGTAACATCTACCACTAACAGGCTGTTAGGACTTTCTGCTAAATTAATACACTACAAGTAAACTAAACAGAAGGCTGATGGAATGCTAAACATCCACTTTCTCCTCTGTTGTGGCTTTGCTGCAGCTTGGGAACCCTCAGCCTTGTTGCTACAACATCTGGACAACATTTGGGGCTGTCTCTCAAGTGCAGGGGTGTGCATCTCCGGTGAATTTTAACTTTCAACATCCCTCTGCCTCTAATCTATATTTAATGTTTCATGACTAGTAGTCAAAGAAACTTCAGCTAAATATCAGCTTGGAATGAAAATGATCCTTGGGAAAACTCTCATTTCCAGCATTTGCCTGCAAAGTGTCTGTGACAGATAGATTCCCTGGAGATTTGTAGCCCATTCTCTCTCAGTAATAATAATTAAGACTTGGTGATTACTGTGCCCACATAATCAAAGATCGCTTCATAAAATGTACTCCCTAAAGGGACAAATTCCCTGCTCCTAACTGGATGTCAGTCAGAGGGATCAGCACCCCCAGGGATCTGGAGTCTTTGCTTGCCCTTTTCATTACCGTGTTGTTAGCATTGTGTTACTTCATATTCTTCTCAATGCAAATGAGTAGGTAATCATGTGTAAATCGTGCCCTCCAGAAGGCACATGTGGTGAGGTTTTTTTTTTCCCCCCCAAATCTACCACAGGGATTTCTCACATGGAACATAATTACATCCCTGCCATATGGGCTCATTTATATTCTATAACAGGTTAAGCTAATACGACTCAGAAATAAGCTAAAAATACCTCAAAGTATTTTGAGCACTGTCAAAACACTTGTCATTTCTTGCTCATCTGTTTGATTGTGAGTGACTTTTAATTTATTTAGAAATCCATAGTGGTGAGTAACTTCAGAAAAAACAAAATCAGGCCAGTTCTGTTACCTGGTCTCCAAAAAAATACTTTAAATTCTCCCCCATGGCATTGGCTTTTGGTAAATGGGAAATAGGTGGGTGAACAGTGAAACTAAAAAAACTCTAAGAAATATTTACCTAAAACAAAACTTCTGTGGGTTTTAGATTTCCCAGGAGGAAAGGAAATCAGTTATTTATTCTTGTCATCATTTGGCTAGATCAGATCTATGTTTGATGTAATTACTTTGTCCTGATGAAGCTAAACTCCCACTGTAGCCATGATAAAACTATAAACCTCTCTACCCATGGAAGAGGGGCTTTTGTGGAAATAAATGTTGCCTAAAATATGATGGTAAGATGAGAATAGGTCAGTGGTGTGTGCCATAAATAAATACTTCAAAAAAATAAAACAACTAAACTTTACATGATCTTGTTTTCAGAAATTTGGTATTATTTGGCATAATTTGGTATTATTTGGAACTTGATGATCTTTAAGCTCCCTTCCAAGCCAAACTATTTTATGATTCTATGTAATAATGCTGTTCTCCAGTTTCAGTGGAAATATTTCATTCCGCAGCAAGACTTTATTTGACAAGATTAAAAAAAAAAATATTATTTCACTGACTTCTAAATCTATTACCACTGAGATTTCTGGATAAAATCTGGATCCACCATGAGCAATCTTCATTTTATTCTTTTTATTCACAAATCCAGTATTTAATCTTTGGAAATTTGATCAGTTTTCCTTCATTCCACTGGCAAAGGAGGAAACATGTAGAATATAATAGACAGGCAGGAGGATTAGGCCAGGGGATGGGAGAGGAATGCATTGCAAAAGCATTGACTGACCTTAGATCCAAGGAGATGCTCACTAGATATTGGACCAGGGTTTTGAAAATAGCAACTGTACAATTCCTATGACCAGGAGATAAAATTCATCCCAGGTCTATAAAGCCCTTTGAGGTTTTCAGAGATGAAAATTCTATGGAGATAGAAAATCAAGTTCTGTAACTATGAAATAAATTATGATACCTGTCTGGAATGGATTGATATTTTTCAGTGGGTTGCTAGCAAGTGTTTGTTGTTTTGTTTCCTGATACTGTTCCTTTCATTGCACCATAAAATCAACAACATTTGAGATTATTCAGCATTTGAACACCAAGCCCAACCTTTCCTGAATGCTTTTTGCAGAGAACAAAAATTACCCCTAACACATTTTTTTTCAGACATTTGTTTATGTAAGCAACTAACATTAAGTGTAGGAAAAATCTCCTTGAAGTCAAGCACTTATGTATTTTTCTGAATCAAAGCCTGGAAGCTGTAAGCTTTGTAATTGTGCAGCAGTATCAAATCCACAGGAGAGAGTTTCTTTGGAGTTTACCTTGTTCTTTCAAGACATCTTTTGAAATCAGCTGAAACAACAGGGTTTTGGTCAGAGCTATGCACTGATCATTGTTGAAAAAGAGAGCAGTCTATTCTGACTGAGTCTTCATTGCAGAAGGGAAAAAAATTCGGGCCAGCTATGAGTTTATTACCTGAGAAAAGTATTTTTCCAGTCATGCTTAAGTGTAAGGGCCACTACAGTAATCTAATACATCAGGAGGCATAAAAAAACCCCAGCAAGTTCTCTCTTGGGCTGTGGAACAAAGAAAAACAAACTTCAAATCTCAGAGCTAACTCCATTAAATAATATTTTAATACAACTGTTGTAGATGTTTGATTAAAGAACCTGACATACAATTCCTTTAGTAGTTTCTACAGCCCTGGTTGTGTAAAAGCATCCCCTGCCCTTGGAAAAGCATCCCCCTTCCCTCCCCTTCCACACACAAAGGGAGTCTTTTACTCAACCCCTTCATGGCTCGCTTTTTTCTTCAGGTGAGTTTTTTCATTTTCATTTCACAATTTCATTTACTATGAAAGTGTGGTCATTGTGGATGTGGATGCCATGATGAAAGGTGTCCTGTCATGATTTTGGCCTCTTCCCTGGGCATCTACCATTGTCTGCTGCTGCAGCTGGGACAAAACAGTGGCATGAGCTGGTGGCCATCCTCATGTCTCCATGTCACACCAGATGGAGGAGGTAACTATTCTCAAATATTCTGGATAACAACCTTTCCTGGAGGGGGGATGGCTTTTAGATGACTTCCTAGAGATGTCCTTNAAGGGTTGGAGCAACTGCCCTATGAGGACAGGCTGAAGGAGTTGGGGTTGTTCAGCCTGGAGAAGAGAAGGCTCAGAGGGGACCTCAGAGTAACTTCTCAGTACCTGAGGGGGTCCTACAGAAAGGCAGGGGAAGGAATTTTTAACATAATATGGGATGGGAGGACTAGAAACAATGGATGGAAATTGGAGGGGGATAGATTTAGACTAGACATAAGAAAGAAATTCTTTACAGTGAGGGTGGTGAAATACTGGAAGAGGTTGCCCAGAGAGGTTGTGGATGCCCCCTCTCTGGAGGTGTTCAAGACCAGGCTGGACAAGGCACTGAGCAGCCTGATGTAGTGGGAGGTGTCCCTGCCTATGGCAGGGGGGTTGGAACTCGATGATCTTTAAGGTCCCTTCCAACCCAAACTATTCTATGATTCTATGAATTGCACGTTGGAGGTGGCAGCTTGGTGATATTTTATTGCAAATATTTCTCAGCCATATGTCAGCATGTCAATATTTTCCTGGCAGTGGGCAGGCATGGAACTTTAGCTGAAATACCCAACTGGTGCTACACATGCTCAGCTGTATGTCCTAGGAGAGACATGTCCCTCTCTAGGAGAGACATCCTCTAGGAAAGGATGGAATTTCTGTTCTGCACTGGAAGTAGGTGTGTTTCACTGTGCATACCATTAACAAAAATAGCTAAACCAAGTGCTTTTGCATGAAAATTGGATTCTTGATACCCACGCTGATGTTTTCAGTCAATCCTTCCTGGAAATACAAATCATCTCATGATTAAGTTTGGGCTGTCTTTGTCATTTGATGGATAAACGTGAAATTCTTGTGCTGTCTAACATGATCTCCTCCCTGCTAATACCCAGCTCCCTGAAACCCTTTGTAAATAATTACACTTTGCATCATCCATTTGGCTGAGGTGCAGTGTCTGCTTTCCAAACCTGCGTAGATGATAATCTGCTTTAATACCTGTACAAATCAATTAAATTTATTTTGTGCATTGTTCACCCTGTGCCAAATTGGGTGGGAGAGTAGAAAACACTTAGCAGGGGAATCAGACTCACATAAGCATGAATTAGATCAGCCTTGCAATGGGAGTGAGGGAGGAGGTGAAATTTAGCATGTCATTCTTGCAGGCAGATTAAAAAAATGGCTTTCAGAAGCAAAAATAGGAATGTGGAGAACTTGTTCTTGTTGCTGAGGAGTTTCTCATTGGGTTTATCCAGTTGGTATCACCTCCAGGAGGGCTGAAAAGAGGCAAAGTTTCTTGTGAGGTGCTTTGTCTACTGCAATGTATCTTCAAACCTCCTTGAAAAACTGGATTTCTGTCTTCTCTCCACACTTAGAATCATAGAATAGAAACATAGAATGGTTTGGGTTGGAAGGAACATTCAAGATCATCTATTTCCAATCACCTGCCATGGGCAGGGACACCTCCCACCACACCAGGCTCCTCAATGCCTCATCCTGCCTGGCCTTAAACACCTCCAGGGACTGAGGGTTCATCCACAACCTCTCTGGGCAACCTTTTCCAGTGTTTCACCACCCTCACAGCAAACTTCTTTCTTCTCTCCTGCCTAAATCTCCCCTCTTGCTGATCATCACTGCTGTGCTGTAGATTTGGAGGCTGTAAATCTCCATAAAAATCAGTGGATGTTCTTATGCAACTGGTGAGTTCTATGAGAGGAGCTGGGTCTGGTCTTCAAGCCTGGTGCTACCTTAGACTGCCTGAATTTCATCATTTGCAAAATGAAGCCTTCTTCAAGGAAAATTTAGGTAGCTAACCTCCATTTTCCCCTCACACCTATCCTCCCACAGATGATGAGCAGTTGAGCAGGGCAAATCTAAAGGTGATTGTGACTGAAATCCTTTTTCCTCCTGACTAAAACCCATCATTAAGTGGTGGTGAGACTGGGATTAAAGAATAAATTGCTAAACACATTTCATAATGTATGGGTAAGAGGATGAAAATCCATGCCAAGAAAACCATTTAAGGTTAAATGGCTATCAAAAAGGTGGTGCTAAAATTCTTCAGCATAAAATTGTATAGAAATAAAAAAAACCCCCATTTTTGGAGGGAAAATGAACTGATCATCCAAATATTACAATAGTATTCTGGGTTGCAGGTACCTGAAGATGGCAGTTTGTCCTTTGTACACCTGGTTTCTGACTTGTAAAAGAATTTTCTTTTGCACATCCTATGTAGAATTCTTGTTGTAGAATTCATGTTTTTCTCTGTGCTATAAAATTGCCTGGGAGGAGTGAATATCAGCAAAAAATTAGTGTTTTAAGAAGAGCATTCTTCTCAAAAGGGAGTTCTATGTGCCTGCACCCTTCTGGTTCTTTTGGAAATCTTCTACAATATCTCTTTATTTTCCTTTATCTCTGCTTTTCTGCCCCCTTCCTTCCTAAAGCCCTTCTTTGGGCTTTCTTTCTTCTTGTGTTTAATTTGGAACTTCTGTTCTTCAGTGACCAAATTATTCTCCCTTTGTCTCTCATCTTCACTGCTTTACATCCGCTGGGAAGAGCTGATCCAGTTATCTCCCAAATTACATTTCAAGAGCCTGCAAGCCTGACTTCACTGATAAAGTGAAAAGCACCCCAACCCCTATAAATAGGGGACACAGCCTTTTCTGCTCTCTTCAGCACTAGACAATTATTACCCAATTTTGCTACAACATCAGTTGCTACCAGAGGGAGCAGCATGCCCTGTCATCATCCCCAATATTCAGTCATTATATACTGATTGTTATTGCCTATTGTTTTATATTAGAGTAGTAATTAGTACTCTTGGGGCTGGATGCTGAGAAGATGGTTTTGCTCTCAGATTTCTCAGGGTCTAAACATAAACCAGATAAATTCTGTGGGCAGTTCACATCCCACACTACATGGTTATTGATACAGTGAGGGGCTTGTTATAGTTTCTGCAGGCTCCATCTTTCTGGCTGCAGAAGGCAGAAGGGTCCAGAGAAGGGCCAC
>VZTY01030673.1:0-10889 GCA_013400935.1 Turnix velox | reverse complement strand
GGAGAAGGGACCGGCCGGGGCTCCCCCCACTGAGGTTCCCGCACCCGCAGCGGCCGGGCTGGGGGTTTCCAAGTGGGTTTTACGGTGCGTTAGGCCGGGATGTCCCCAGCGAGCCCCGCACCCCGGCGGGGCATCTCCGGTGTTCCTGGCTCGGTAGAAAATGCCTTTTCCTTTTCGTAGATGCCCCCTTCTCTTCTTCTACATCCTTCCCCCACCGCCGCCCCGAGAAATCATTAGTATTTCGACGTAATTAACGCCGCTGTTGCTGTTTTAAAGGAGGTTTAAATAAACAATGGGGGAATTAACATTGACTCATTAAGCCTAAACAATGGCAGTTTGTTTACTGACTTCAGGCCGGGAGAGGCTGGAGGTCAGGAAGGGAAACACAAGGAGGGAGAAGAACCCGGGCAGCTAGCTCCTCTGTGTGGGCTCCTTTAGGGAGCCCTGAGTTGGAATAACGACACTCCTGGCCTTCAGCTGAAGATCTGGGAGGGTTTTCTTAAATGTTGTAAAGCTTCTATAATTCTGCTTTAATGTAGCATCGAAGTGTTATATTGAAAAGAGTCGGGACATCCTATTAGGATACTTCCCATTAGACCAGGCTGCTCAGTGCCTCATCCAGCCTGGCTTTAAACACCTCCAGGGATTGAGGGGACATCCACAACCTCTGTGGGCAACCTCTTCCAGGTTCCTCTCAGCAAAGATCTTCTTTCTTCTGTTCAGCATGAATTTCCCCTGTTCCAATTTGCATCAGTTCCCCCTAGTCCTACCATCCTGGAACCTATTACGAAGTCCTCTCCCAGCCTTTCTGTAGCCCCTTTCCTTCAGGTATTGAGAAGCTACGTCTGAGGTCCCCTCGAGCCTTCTTTTCTCTTGGCTGCACATCCCCAACTCTGCAGTTCTTCTGTCTCATAATCCAGAAAAGCCCTGTGCTGTTCCCCTTGCCTATTCAGTCGTGAAGGAATGAAGGAACCCCGAGGGAGTTGGGTGCTGCAGGATGTACCCAAGAAATGGGTGAGCTCTCTAGTTGTGGGTTGCACAACTGGTTCACGCGTGCCTTTCGCTGGCTGCCCTTGTTCTTGGCCCTTTGTAGGGCAACTCCTTTGCAGTAAGATAATTGTAGCAGCAAAACCTGTTACTGTGTCATTGCTCTGGTCATGCTGGGAGAATGTGCAGTGATGTCAGAGAGGACACAGGGCTCCATTACCCAGTGCTGAAATCTTAAAAGCTGCCGAGCACGCTTGGAAACAATAACCCAGTCACAGCCCTCTTTTCCCTTGGCATTAAGAAAGGGCACTATTTTAAATTAGAACTGCACCCTTACTAAATGTCAGCTGTTCATTGTCTTTCCAACAGATTAGAGTAAAAAAAAAAAATCAAAAGGTAGGGCTTGTTTTCACCTTAGGATTTCTTCTCTCTTTTTTTCTCTCTGAAAAGGCATTTTATTTTGTGCCTTAAAGTATCCTTGGAGGGGTGAAGAGAAGGATTTGAAGTTGGTTAAAACTTGTAGAGGTCTGGGTGTGCAACCAGTGACCTGTCAAAGAGCTGATGAGACACAGACTGGGCTCAATTGTCCTGGCCAAGGTCTCAGTGAGTTGATGGGACCTCAGTGCAGCTCTGATGGGCAATGTGATTGTTTTTCTGAAGTATATTGGTGGAGGAAGGCTTTTTGAACCTTATTTCTTCATCAAGATGGTTTATGGAGAGAATTTTTGACTCATTTTTTTCCCCCTCTATATTTAGTTGATGGTCACTTGAGATTCTAACACAGGTGTTGAATAAAGGAGCTGGGTGTCTGCAGGTCTGCTGTGAAAGCTGAGCTGTAACAGTTGCTAAGCATAGGTAAAAATACACCTGCCATTAGTGTGCAGCATTTGATTCTTTTGATTATTTGATTACTTTGATCGTTATAAAATGCTTTATAATGTTTGAAGGTACAGCAAAAATAAGACTGAGTGTGAACTCACAGATTTATATGTAGGCCCCCTTTGTAGGAGTGTTTTTGTCAATGTTTGCAGTGCCTCTGTCACACAATTTCTAGTGAGTTTAATTCCAAGCTGCAGTGGGTGAAATTTCTGTCCTTTAACTGACTATGAATGCGAGCCTGTGGTGCTGCTGGTGTGGTGAGACCCGAGTAGGCATGACAAGAAGGAGATGGTGCTCTAAAATTACATGCCTTGCAGCAGGGATGGATGGGGGAGGGAGGCTATAAAGATCCCTTGGATTTCATTCTGGGGTGATCTGCTTGTGATCTTCTTGAGGAAGTAAAAGGATGTGTTGCCATCTCGAGAGGAAGAGAAACAAAAGGTCATGAGTGAAGCTTATGGGTCAAAGAGACCTTCTAGCTGTTTGGAAGAAAGGCAGACGCCTTGGGATTTGTGATGTGGCTGATGGAAGAGAGTCACTGGATTAAAAATAAACGGGCGTTTTTGAGTTCTTTTCCTTGTTATCAACTTGCTTTCTGGAAAGAAATTGGAAAGATTCTGGATCTGGGAGGATTAGTTTGGTAGGAGTGGCAGGAGAGCATTGATGTGGGCAGGGAGAGATGAGGTTAGCAGAGGTGATATTCAGGTTTGAGCTGCTGATATGCTGGAGAGAAGTGGATTAAACGTGAGAGATCTGCTGAGAGCTGTTCTTTCCTCCTCTGTGCCTGGCTAAAGGAAGCCATCAGGGGAAGGCAGGAATGGAAATGTACAGTAGTGGAAGGAAGGAATGGACCTAAAAGCCAAAAAAAAGAAGGTATGAATGGTGTGAAGTGGATAAAAAGATGATGAGGGGAGAGGGATTGTTGAGAAGTAGGGTCGGCTGGGGATTGGGGAAATAAGAGGGAGCCAGAGTGATGAGATGGGTATAAAGAAAGCAGCAGAGGGAATGAGGAGCTGATCAGGGGGTTATAAGTAACCTGGTGGAAAAGAGTAGCTAGCAAAAGAAAGTCTAGCATCCTTAAGCATAAAGGTAGTGGTGTGGAGGGGGAGGAGAAAGATTATGTGCAGCTCCTGGGTTGTGTTTTTGGTGGTTTTTTTGTTTGTTTGTTTTAGGTTTTTTTTTTAATAGAGTTGTGACTTTCAAAGCCACACAAAGGGCATAAAAGCTTCTCTTCTTCTTGCTGTATGTTCCCAAACCTTAGAGAAACTCAAGGGAACTTTTGGATGGGGTCTTGAGGAGGGTCACAAAGAGGATTAGAGGGCTCCTCTCCTGCAAGGACAGGCTGGGAGAGTTGTTCAGCCTGAAAAAGAGAAGGCTCTGGGGAGACCTTATTGCAGACTTCAGGAGGGCCTATGGAAGAGATGAGGGAGGGACCTCTTTCTGAGGGAGTTTAGGGAGAGGATGGGGGTAACAGATTTAAACTGAAAGAGGGGAGATTTAGATTAGATATTAGAAATTATTTATGATGAGAATGGTGAGACGCTGGAAACGGTTGCCCAAAGAAGTTGTGACTGCTCTGTCCCTGGAAGTGTTCAAGGACAGACTGGATGGGGCTTTAAGTAACCTGATCTAGTGGGAGATGTCCCTGCCCATGGCAGGGGGTTGGAACTAGATGATCTTTGAGGTCCCTTCCAACCCAAACCATTCAATAATTCCATGAAAGCCCCTGTTTTTGACTGTATTTTGCAGGTGCTGAACTCAAGGGCAACTCCAGTGAAAGGCAATTGGCTTTGCTGTATCCAGCAATACTTGATCTTTCCTTGAGCAGGGCAGCCAGGTGTCTGTGCAGGAGACCTTAGGCAGTGAAATGAACTCTGGAAGGAGGAGGGATATTGCTGGCCTTCCTTTTCTGTCTTTCTTCTCTTTAGGCTCTGAAATGATAAGCTGATCCTGCTGCATGGCTTACCCAAATGAATCCCAACTTCCCTTTTCTGTTACAGGAGAGGTTATTTTTGAGTGGGTCACTGACAAGCTTAGTCCTTTGGTTAAAAGATTGTGCTACTTATCTGTCACAGGGGTGTCTGTCACTTGTCTGCCTCTCCTTGATTGACTGGCTTGCCCAGGGCAGAGACAAACCTGTGAACCACTGTAACTTCAAGTAATTATGAAAGAAAGCTGTCGACTGTGCTAACAGAGTATTTAAAAAGCATTATGGAAGGCAGTGTGAACATGTGTGGTTGCTGCAATAAGTAAACATATTTTTGATGTTATTTTATGTCATTACAATCTTCTTTTTTCTCTATATGAACTATACTGAGCTCAAAGAGTGAACGCTCTAGATATCTTCATCTTGCTGAATTCCAGCAGAGCTCCCAGTTACTCCCAGATGTTTTGTTGCTGAATCTTTCTCCTTTCCATTGTTGAAGCAGAAATATTACCATCCATATGTGTATATGTGTACAATAATTTCCTCTCTTCCTACGTACATTGCACTTACTTGCATCATTAGCCAGACGGAACACAAACTGTTCTGTCTCTTGATTCTGGTTTTTTTTTTTTTTAGTTTGTTGTATAGTCTGTATAATAGAACAACACTTCCACTGAATGGAAATGCTGGGTTTTGGTTTTGTTTTTTTTTTTTTTTCCCAAATTGGGTTGAAATGTGGCCAGTCTGAACTTCAGTTCTGCTGTTCTTCCTTACACCAAGGAGATCGATAGAATCACAGAATGGTTTGGGTTGGAAGAGACCTAAAAGATCATCAAGTTCCAAACCCCTCTGCCATGGGCAGGGACACCTCCCACTAGACCAGGTTGCTCAGTTTCTCATCCAGCCTGCCCTTAAACACCTCCAGGGGTTGAGGGGGCATCCACAACCTCTCTGGGCAACCTCTTCCAGTGTCTCCCCACTCTCATGGGGAAGAACTTCCTCATGTCTCATCTAACCCTGTCCTGCTCTAGTTTCAAACCACTGCCCTTCATCCTGTGGTTACAGACCCCATCCAAGAGTCCACCTCCATCTTGTAGACCCTGGGAGGTCACTAGAAGGATTCTCAGAATCACGGAATGGTTTGGGTTGGAAGGGACTTAAAAGATCATCCAGTTCCAACCCCCCTGCCAAGGGAAGGGACACCTTCCACTAGACCAGGTTGCTCAGTGCCTCATCCAGCCTGGCCTTAAACACCTCCAGGGATTGAGGGGGCATCCACAGCCTCTCTGGGCAGCCTTTCCAGTGTCTCCCCACCCTCACAGTAAGGTGGTGGGTTTTTTCTGACTCCTGTAAAAGGGTTCAAAGAGCTAACCCAGCACCTCACTGTTAGTGCTTGCTTTGTGCTTCTAGACCTGCTGCTTCCTGCAAGCTGAGCTGAAGGCTGATGGTGTGGGGATTTTATGCTTTTTAATTGGCAGAATGTCAGGGATAAGTTTTGTTCCTGAGCAGCTTAGGCAGTCTGGCTTACTGGACATCTGGGCCGACAGTGCTGAGTTCTAAAATCTCTCTTTTTAATGACTGTGTGTTGTCGGTGGCTTCAACTTCAATTTATTTCTAGGTGCTGCCTAAGGCAAAGGTATTTGATTTTTATATCCCCCAGCAGGCTGTGACTGCTTGTGGCTTGTGTGGCAAAGTAAGTTGATGGTTTTTCTCTGTGCTGCGAGGAAATAAAAAGGTTCGTTTCCTTTTGCCTGCATTTACTAATTGGGAGAAGAAAAACTTAATGTGGGAGAATGAGGGAAAGAATAGGATTGGAGTCTCTGCAAAATACCTTACACTGAGCTTCAATCGATACAAGATCCTTGTGTGTGAATTTGCCTTTGACAAATGTACTTTAGAGCAGTCCAAGGCATGTTTTATAACTTCAGGATTAATTTTAGATGTTCTAAAATCTATTATTATTGTTTAGACAGCCTCATTCATCACCAGATTAGGGTTAATTTTCTGGTACGGGCAAAGCACATTGCTCTTACCTCCTTGGCAAGATGTGCTGACCCCTTGGTTGAGCAAAGCAGGAACAGCAGAGCTGTGACTGATTTATTTTTCCTTTGCCTGCTTAAGAGAGCAAGGAAGGGGGGAGAAAACACACTAAAAAGTAGATCAAATGGCACTGGTTCCATTTTTAGAAGATCACAGGAGAATCTGAACTTGTGTGTGAATTTTTGGAGCTCATGTGGTAAGTTAATTTTATATAGGCCTCCTTTCCTCCCTCAGTTGTACCTTTCCTTACTCTTGTGTTTTGTCACTCCTGTTCTCTTGTGATAGAAAATTAAATAAATGTTTCTACAGACCATGTCTAAGTTATCTTGGCTTCTTCTTAGTCTCCCCCTCAAAAACCCTAATAACCAGTCTCCTACCCTCCACTGTGTGGGGATGTAGAGCATTAGAAATTCATCTGATCAAAGAGCAATATTGCAGTTCTTGGAAGACGTAAAAACCTTTGGGTTTAAAATTAGGGTAGGAAAAAAAGCATTGTGATACTTTCCACCTTCACACAGCTCTATGAGCAGTTAACAGTCACCTGGGTTGGAAGGGACCAAAAACCCAACTGTGACAAGCCTCATACCTGGCCATGGACTTGAACCCCTGACCCTCAGATTAGGAATCTGATGCTCTCCCAGTTAATCCAGTTGAGATTTTAGCCTTTCACCTTTTGGAGTGTAGAAGTTGATATTGGGATGTCTGCTTTAAATATCCAGGTATCACTTTTAATTTCTGTCATTTGACCTAGTTTTGAGTTCAGAAGTTAGTGTTTAAGTGTTTCTTCCTCTTGAAAGCTGGTGATGGTGAATATCTGTCTTTGAAAGTTGTTCTGACAGTTTGGCCATTGATAGGTAGACTTTAGCACCCAGACCCTTCTTATGTGAGGGCATTTCTTCACCTTGAGTGTGCTGAGTGTGGTCCAGGTTGCCCAGAGTGGTGGTGGAAGGCTCCATCACCCCTGAAGACAGATATCTAAGGCCAGGCTTGCTGAAGCTCTGAGCAACCTGATCTAGTGCAGGATGTCCCTGTCACTGCAGAAGGTGACACTGGGTGGCCTTTGAAGGTCCCTTCCAACCCCATGATTCTCTGATGTATGGATAGCATTTCTGTCTTTTAGTCCTTGCCCCTTCTGAGCACCTTAATAGTCTGATCTCTGAATTCTTTTTCCTAGAGCAGTTTGCCATTCTCTTTGCCTTAATTACCTTGTCCTAAAACTTCATTGTTTGTGACATAAAGACTTGCATAGAGCATCCTATCATCGACTCCATCTGTGTGATATAGAGAGATAAACATTTTTTTTACCTCTTTATTAGAATCATAGAATGGTTTGGTTTGGAAGGGACCTTAAAGATCATCTAGTTCCAACCGCCCCTGCCATGGGCAGGGATGCCTCTCACCAGCCCAGGTTGCTCAAGGGATTTTAAAGGTCACTCTTGGCCTGTGTCTTTATTCTTTTGACTACTGTGCTGCATAGAAAGGTTTTCACTTGGATTTCTCCTGCCTGCTGGGGTGCACCCTGTGCTGCAGGTGTGTTTGTACAGGGCTCTGTGAAAACACACTGTCACTGAGTTCAGGCCACTCTTGGAGGGGTCAGGTTGCTCTGGACAAACACACTCTCCACATGGCTGCTCACTATTTGTTGGGCTTCATGATCTGCAAACCCAGTCAACATTTGCTCTGTTTCCCCTCTGGTCAGTGATACAGATGTTGAATGGAATGTGTTGGGAGTTTGAATCCAGCTGAATTGCTCCAGAGTGAGGTTTTCTGGGATGTTTTGGTTTAGAAACAGTCCTTTCTCTCAAATCCAACGTGTAAGGGATGGAGCCAATAGAAGGAGGGGCTGTGGTTTGAAACTAGAGCAGGGCAGGGTTAGATGGGACATGAGGAAGAGGTTCTTGCCCATGACAGTGGTGAGACCAAGTTGCCCAGAGAGGTGGTGGAGGCCCTATCAAGCTTGGAGACATCCAAGGCCAGGCTTGCTGAGACTCTGAGCATCCTGATGTAGAGCAGGATGTCCCTGTCACTACAGGGGGTGGCACTGGGTGTCCTTTGAAGGTCCCTTCCAACCCTTCATTTATGGTTATGAAAATAAGACCATAATGTGAAAGCTTAGAGGTTTCTTGTGGTAAATAAATTATATTCTAGATCTTAAATGACTAGCCTCCTGCCCTACTGGTTGTTCTCTGTCTTGTTTGAACAACCATGGTGGTCATGAAGACACAGCTTCTGGAAGCTGCAGCATCTTCTTCCCCCCTCTACTCTGCCCTGCTGAGACCACATCTGGAGTGTTGTGTCCACTTGTGGAGCCCTCAGTTGAAGAAGGACAGGAAACTGCTGGAGAGAGTCCAGTGTAGGGCCATGAAGATGATGAAGAGATTGGAGCATCTCCCTTCTGAGGAAAGGCTGAGGGAGCTGGGTCTCTGCAGCTCAGAGGAGACTGAGTGCTGAATTTCAGTAATGTCTATAAATATGGAAAGGGTGAGTGTCAGGAGGATGGAGCCAGGCTCTTCCCAGTGACCTCCAAGGACAGGACAAGGGGCAATGGGTGCAGCTGGAACACAGGAGGTTCCACAGAAATAGAAGAAAAAACTTAGTGAGGCTGTGGGTGAGAGGACAGTGTCCCAGGCTGCTCAGAGAGGGTGTGGGGTCTTCTCTGAAGACATTCAAGCCCCCCCGGATGCCTTCCTGTGTGACCTGATCTGGGTGTTCTTACTCAGCAGGAGATTGGACTCGATGATCTCTTGAGGTCCCTTTCAATCCTCTGTGATTTTGTTAAGAAATGGCTAAGAGGAAATTTGGAGGAGTGGGAGCAGTGCTACTGCTCTTCAGCACAGTCGCTGGGAGTGTTGAACTGAACAACATCCCTCATGTGCTGGAGCAGATTTCTGGCTGGCATTGGCAGCAGCAGAAGGAATCTGAAAGACATTAAATTGTTCTTGTTTGGTGCCAAAGTATGTAAAGAACAGTGAAGCAGGGACCTGCCTCTGGCTTCCACTCCTCCTTGTACAAGCTGTTTATCTCTCAACTGTAGAAAGTGTTTTTAATTGGACAGCTCTAACTAGGTGTTTATGTGCACGTTTCCCTGCTCCAAGGCTTCTGAGCACTGAGTAGGCTCAGATGTGTTCCACAGGGCTTGGGGTTTTTCAGTATTTTTTGGACTTAGGAGAGCTTTTCCATCAAAATTAAATTTCAGTTTGGTAAACAAAAGGTGCCATCAGCTCCTGCATGCCTAATTACAAGGTGCTTCTTTCAAAAGTTGCCAATTTAAATTCATATCCAAATCTGAAGTGATTGCTTTTGTTGTAGTGAGCTGAGAGGATTTTCATTTTAAGTGCTCTCAAAATAATTGATGTGTGTGTTTGCCTGCTATGAGGCTTTGCTGCAGCTTTCACAGAATGTTGCCTGTAAATATTAAGCTGTTTTGGGAGGGTGTGAAGATGCACAGCATCTGTACCTACCCACTTTTAGTGCTTATTTACAGGTAGGGGACTGGGAAAGACATTTAGAAAGACATTAGTCCTCAGGGGAGAGCCCTGAGAACTGCTGCTGCTTGTCAGTGCTTTGCCCCTATATCGTTAGGAAGGGATGACTGATTTTTTTTTTTTTTTTCTTGCATCTTGCAGTCACTACAAGGAACAAGAGGGAAAAAGATTATCTTCTTCTGGGAAGCATTAACAGAGGCTTTCCAGGTACCAGAGCAAAATTGCTGTTGTAGTTTTGAGGTTTAGTTTGGAGAAATCATGTGGCTGGGCTGGATCAGGCATTGAGCATCTTGGTCTAGAGGGAGGTGTCCCTGCCCATGGCAGTGGGGTTGGAGCTAGATGATCTTGAAGGTCCCTTCCAACCCCAAACCATTCTATAATTCTATGATACAGCCTTTAAAATGATGCATGGAAGCTTCCAGTGTGAGCAGAGTGGGATGGAGTCATCTTTAGGTGTATGTTGATCTCAGAAATGTCTTTTCTTCTGAGTGCATAATGAATATTCAAGAAATGCTCCAAAGCCATGCTTTCCTGGAGTTGTTTTTCAATTCTCTGGATGGATTTTTGAACATCAACACGGTTGTCTGCATCAATTACATTTTGGAGATCTTCCATGGGATAGAGTCATCAGGTTCTGCTCAGCACAAAAGGGCAGCATAAATTACTGCCTGAGCTGAGCAGCGTGCACAGGGCAGTGAGGGTCTCCTGGAGAAATTATAAACCCTTTGCATTTTGATTGTTTGTAATAAACAGTGAATTAGTGTGAGATGGATCTTGTTTTAACACCATCTGTGCTGGCTGAAATACTGGTGAGGTTAACACACCATGTTTCTGATAGAGCCCTGCAAATAAACAAAATAATTCCAGCTGATCTTGATATTTTAGAGCTTTTGTATTTGCTCCTTGCCCATGGTGGTGCCTCTTTTCCTCTCCATGCTTCTCCATAACCCTGGAGCTGCCCTCATGGTAGGGAGGTGTCACCTTAAGGTGCTGTGGGGAGAGGTGGGTCAGGCTGTGCAAAACTGGCCCATCTGGTCTGGAAAGATTTTTTTAAAAGAGAATTGGATGTGAAATACAACACAAAATGGGATGGTGGTTGAGGTTTGCTTAAATTACTCGTTCTTGGGTTGGGTGAGAGCTTGGAGCTCTTTCAGGTCCCTGCAGAGTGATTGCAGCCACCCTTCTCCTGGAGGTGAGTGCTTGCTAGGGCTCAACTGTTCAGCCATCTCTGGGGAAAAGCTGATGGACATTAAAGTGCCATGTTCTCCTAAATGTCTTGTAGCTGCTCAGTCTCTTCCTTTAAACAAGGAGATTTTAAATTCAACAGCATACCTTGCCCAGCTTGTCCAGGGAGGTGGCTGGAGGCCCCTTCAAGCCTGGAGACATCCAAGTCCAGACTTGCTGTGGCTCTGAGCAGCCTGATCTAGTCCAGGATGTCACTGCAGGGGGTGGCACTAGATGTACCTTCTATGATTTACTTCTGGAACTGAGCATTTTGTGATCTGTGAGGGTGCTGTGCTTGTGGAGGCAGAGTTTTGGTGAGCTGGCATTTATAAAATCATAGAATAGTT
>VZTY01030672.1:8379-18950 GCA_013400935.1 Turnix velox | reverse complement strand
GATGATCTTTAAGGTCCCTTCCAACCTGAGCTATTCAATGATTCTATGATTCTAACTCTTTAAGTGGCAGAATGGACTAAGTCTATTTCCCCACACCTAGGGAAAATAGTAAAATTTAACATGACCCACTGGTAAGTAAAACAACTTACAGTCATTAGACCAAAATATGTGACTGAAATTGAGAGAAACTTCATCAAGAATATGTCTATTTTATTATGCAGCCCATCAGTTCAGCAGCTGTAGACATTAGCCACATGTCGTCTAGTAACCACACGTCACACCTCCCCTGTACACAAAGTGCTGCCCTACAGCGTTTGTACGTTCCCTCATTTAATATCTCTCATTTAGCTCAGCTCATTGCCTTTCAGTCATGTTGGGGCTAAAATGGAGGCCCGTGAGGCTCAGTGTCCTGGTGCTCCTGTTTACACAGTTACAGACATGTGGTAAATCATCTACCTGCCCGTTCCTAGGAGGTTATATATTATCTCATACCAGGCTTTGGCTGCTCCACAAGGGTGCCAAAATTCTCACAGCCCAGAGACATCTCATGCAATATTTCGCAGTTCTTTTTTAAGACAAGCATGGGAAATGGGTCATGTATCCATGTTTTTTCTTTAAATAATTGGCATCACTATTTGTTTTTTACTTTCTTAAAGCATCCTGTCCCTATGTCTCTATATCTGTGTGAGGAGATAACCATCTCTCTCAGCTCTCTGCTCATCTGGGTCTGAGTTTCTTCTGCTTCACACAGTGTGTAACATGTTTCATCACACAGGAATATCATATACTCCTCAAATATGACAATTATGCTACAAATAATTTAGTATCATAGAATGGTTTGGGTTGGAAAGGACCTTAAAGATCATCTATTTCCAACCCCACTGCCATAGGCAGGGACACCTCCCACTAGATCAGCTTGCTCAGTCTGGCTTTAAACACCTCCAGAGAGGCATCCACAGCCTCTTTGGGCAACCTGTTCCAGTGTCTCATCACCCTCAGTAAAGAACTTCTTTCTTATATGTAGCCTGAATCTCGCCTCTCCCAATTTGCATCCATTGTTCCTAGTCCTGCCATAACATATCCTACTAAAAATCAGACCCCTGCCTTTCTGTAGGAACCCTTCAGGTATTGATAAGTCACTATGAGGTCCCCCCTGAGCCTTCTCTTCTCCAGGCTGAACAAACCCTACTCCTTCAGCCTGTCCCCGTAAGGGATCTGCTCCAGCCCTCTCATCATCTTTAATGGATCTCCTTTGGACCCACTTGTTTTAGTGGAAAGGAACCTTAAAGATCATCCTGTTCCAAACCTCCTGCCATCAACAGGGACAGTCCCCACTAGATCAGGTTGCTCAAACCCCAACCTTGAACTTGTTCAGAGACAGAGCATCCACAGCTTCTATGGGCAGCCTGTTCTAGTGTCTCACCTGATTTTTTCCTGAATGTAGCTGCACCGTGAAGAAATATCTGCAACAGCATTGATCAGGGCTCTTGACAAGCAGAGAGGTGGCTTTGGGCACATCAGCATAAACAGCCTTTTCATTCATTTTAAGGTCTGCATCTTCCTCCTGCTAGGTATTATCTCTTACCCATCTAGGAGTTCAGAACACCACTTTGTGCCTGTGTTACAGATAGCGTGAAAACCACAGTTTCTGCTTAAAACTGTTGAACATCCAGAAAAAAATTAGTTTCCAGGTCCATGTTGCCATATGCAGGGAGAGCTTGGGTAAGTAGATTGTGGCTCGGCTTTGCATGCACGGAACTGGGCTCAGGGTCCTAGATTTGTGTCTCTGCTGTTAAGTGGATGGTAGTTACTTTGTGACTATAGGCTGGCTCACTTCTGTCTCCACAGGGAATGTGCCACAATCATGGAATCATAGCATGGTTTGGGTTGGAAGGGACCTTAGAAATCATCTAGTTCCAACCCCCCTGCCATAGGCACTATCCTTATCACTGCTTTCTGGAGTAGATGGTGCTCCATGGAGGTCTCCAACCTATGTAGCATTTAGACTGAACCTGCTTTGGCACCAGACTCTGAAACAGCACATAAGGGCTACAGACTCTTTATACCTTTACCTTTTCAGCCATAAGTCAGAAACTCTTACAAAGATTGCATGAGACCTTTAAAAATCTCCTCTGCAGAGGCAGGGGATTGTCTCACGTCCATCACTGCAGAATCG
Organism: Turnix velox; assembly: GCA_013400935.1. Taxonomy (NCBI): domain Eukaryota; kingdom Metazoa; phylum Chordata; class Aves; order Charadriiformes; family Turnicidae; genus Turnix; species Turnix velox. Next base: position 16,774 of record VZTY01030672.1, on the reverse strand, counting down.
CAGAAGGAAGGAGAAAATTCCACGTCTCACACATCCAGTGAGGAGTAAGGTGATTTTCTTTCAGTAAGCTGAAGGTTAAGCCACCTTTTTCATGACCTGCAGCACTTTTGTACAAAGCTGCCAGCATACAAAAAAATAGTGTGATATGATATATCCAAGTATGGATTAGTTTTGCTTAAATGTATTATACTGTGCTTTTTTACCTTTCTTTTTGGTTTTTTTTCCCCCTGCAAAGCAGGGTGAGAATACTCTGAAAATAGCCCTGCTACAAAAATAAAATTTAAAAAAAAGCTATAGAAATGAAGTTCTTGGTAACCTAAAATAATATGCAGATCCTGAGACAGTGAAATTTCAAAACAGAGGCATTCAGAGTATTCCAGCCTGACCTTCTGGCTGTGTCGAAGATAATCAAAAGCAGTCTTTTGCAAGCTCACTTGTGGTAAATAGATAAAAAGGGCTTGTCCCACATTCAGAAATTGGACTATTTGAGTCTGTCTGGGGCTACGTCATAAACTATTTTAAAATGAGTCAAAAGGAGCTCAGACTCACTGGAAAGCACAGAACTTTGAGAATTTCAAAAACACAGAGCTTTGAGAGTTTTAAAACTTTTGGGGTCAGTCTCTGGATGCTTGGATTAGGACTGGACCTAATAAGTACAACCTCAGAAGTGATTTTCACTTTGATGAAAGCAAATTGGGCAAGTCACCAAATGACAAGTTATCCTGACTGCCAGAGGAGAGACCATGTTGAATCATAGAATGTATTGGGTTGGAAGGGACCTTTAAAGGTCACCTAGTTCAGTCCCCATGAAATGAGACAAGCAGGTGTCAGTTTTTTCATCGGACAGGAGAAATGTCTATGGCAAAAGAAGGTAACTCACACTCAAACCAAAGAGCTTAAAATGAACAACTCATTTCTTAACTGTTGGAAAGGGTCCAGAGGAGGACCATAAGGATGATCTGAGGGCTGAAGCACCTCTCTTACAAGAACAGGCTGAGAGAGCTGGGGCTGGAGAAAAGATGGCTCTAGAGAGACCTCACAGCAACCAACCAGCACCTGAATGGAGACTACAGGAAAGCTGAGGAGGGACTTTTTGCCAGGGCATGGAGCAATAGGATGAGGGGCAGTGGTTTAAAATTAGAGGAGAGCATGTTTAGATTAGACATTGAGAGGAAGTTCCTCACTATGAGAGTTGCAAGGCACTGGAACAGGTTGCCTAGAACAGAGTGAAGGACCCAACCCTGAAGACATTCAAGGCCAGGCTCGATGAGAATCTGAGCAACCTGATCTAGTGCAGGATGACCCTGCTCACTGCAGGGAGGTTGGACTAGATGTCCTGTGAAGGTCCCTTCTAGCTCTATGATTCTGTGATTCAAGAGAGTGCTATTCAGAAATGTTTCTAGTTGAGATCAAGGACCACTGAAGTTGAATGCCGATCATGTGTCTGCCAAGGTTAGATTTGGTAATTAAGATTAGATTATAAATGTTACACTGATTTAGACGAAGACAGTTTAACTCAGTCCAAATGGAGTAGGCTGAAAAATCCTTTCCCAGTGAGTCCCAGGGGGGATGCTGCAGCAGCCTCAGTCCCTTGTCATCACAGAGTTAAGAACAGACACAAACTCCAAACAATTTGGCAAGAGCGATAATGAGAGCAGTCATGATCTGTCATCAGCATACTGGTCACTGCAAAAGAGTGATTAAGTAGGAAGACACAGACAATTATCGAAGACTAATTGCTTATTGTTGCTAGAACTATATTTTAAATGTGTTTTTTATTCTTTTTTTTTTTTTAATTGCTTTTGGAGCAAATAAAGTGTCCTTAATTCAATTGTGAAATGTTTGGGAATGGGAAATCTGCCAGCAATGAGGCAGCTCAGAGGTCTTATGGAAGCAATTGCCTCTTTCATTCATGGTCAGCCATCCCATCCTCTTCCAGCTTTCCCCTTTCCAGGTCTGTGACCTTGTGTCAGAGGAAGGTCTCTGGGTCATTGGTGCTTGCAGGAAGCTGCACTAGTTTGTTCCTGTCTTTTCCTGTATTTTTTTTATTCATCCCTGCCAAAGGACCTTGACCTAAAGAGGAGCTGAACTCTTCAGGCCTGCAGGGGGTTTGGATCAGCAAGCTCTGTGTATAAAGGCACTTTCTAGCACAGGACCAGGTGAGATATTCCTGCAATTTGAACCTGTTACAATATAAACATCTATAAACCTCTCCTCCTATTGATGACAAGGACATTGTGCAGGGGATGGATTTGGCTCACTATGGACTTGGCTCAGTATTGTGTCAGTATAACCATGAATGACCACTTGGACATCATTCCAAGTCAAGATACTGTGGTTCTGTGTGAGAAGCAGATCCAAAACATATGCAGAAGCTTTTATGCAAACTGCTAAGGGGCTCTCGTGTTAGTTCATAACTCTGCAGTATTTTCATGATGAGAGTGACGGGGAACATGCATTTTGTATTCATTGAAGTATCTTTTGTATGGATGTATTCATCTCTGAAAAGACTGTTAGTGGACAAGCAAATGTAAGCAATGCTTTATGTCTGTGTGTAAATGATTTGCATGAATGGTTTAGAAAATGAAAGGGAACTGGTCTACATGAGGGTGAGCAAGTGGGAGGAGAAGAAACAGGAGCAATGCTTGGGTTCTCATATTGGAGGTGATGCACAGGAAAATTCAAGGAACCTGTTCTCTTATCAGAATGCCTCCCGCTACCTGACAGCCCCTCTGAGCAGGCAAATAAACCCCAATTAATAAGCTGCTAGAATTTATGTTGACCTGACATGGAGCATGAGAGGAGGGACATGGAATTTGTTTGCTTGGAGACAGGCAGGATCAGCTTGCTCTTTACGCAGGGCTTGTCATACAAGTTTTTTTTTTTTTCCATTCTGATTTCTTTTCCATCTGCATAATATGTAAGATCAGAATCAGAATTGTTCAGGCTATTTTTAAATGAATTATTTTTTTTAAGAAAGGAAAAAAGAATGAATCTTTGCATTGCAAAAGCCTGAATGAACACTCTTGTAGAAGAGTACAGGAAGAAAAAAAAGAGTAAGTTGTTCCAGACAGAATGGCTGTCCCTTTCTTTGCTCTTTTAGGGCAATTAGAAACAAAGCTGGCCCGGTCAGACAGACATTTTAATCAGCACTTTAGATACATCACAGTAAAAATTAATCTTTCTGTGAGACTTTCACTGGAGCAACTTGGGCCTGGGCTCTTCGTCTCTGGCTTTCCTCCACTGAAGCACCTGATGGGTTTATCTAGACGTATCAGCATTCTTGCTGATTCCCTCCCCATCATCAGACCACAGCTCTCCCCATTCACAGATCAAGATGAGTAAAGCAATTTGGAACAGCTCTAACAATGTAAAAACAGGTTGATTGACTTGTTATAGAGAGCTGGAGCTTCTCCTCTATAAGGACAGGCTGAGGAAGTTTGGGCTATTCAGCCTGGAGAAGAGAAGGCTCAGGGAAGACCTCATAGCAGCCTCCCAGCAACTGAAGGAACCTACAGGAAACCTGGGGAGGGACTCTGCCGGGGCATGGAGCAATTGGATGAGGGGCAATGGTTTTAAACTAAAGCAGAGTGGGTTTAAATTAGACTTTAAGAAGAAGTTCTTCACCACGAGGATGGTGAGGCACTGGAACAGGTTGCCCAGAGAAGTGGTGGAGGCCCCATCCCTGGAGACATCCCAGGCCAGGCTTGATAAAGCTCTGAGCAGCTTGATCTAGTGCAAGATACCCCTACTCACTGTAGAGGGTTGGAGTAGATGACTTTTGAAGGTCCCTTCTAACTCAACACATTCTATGATTCTATGCCTTGCTTTGCTGGACTTGAGTATCTCACCCTTTTATATGAGTGTTTTCTCATTTGGGCATCTGTTGCCTTGACCTACTTGCCCTACTTGGTGTAAAGCCATGCCCCAAGAGTTGTTTACTCAGTCTTGAGTCAGGTTCTCAGCTGCAGCAAATGGCAGAGACCAGTGTGTTTGCTCCATCCCTGGATTCAAAATCCACTTCAAAAGCAAATATCCAGTGGAATGCTCTCCATACCCTGCTGTAAAGATGAGCACAAACACCCTGCCTTCCTCTGCAGCCAGTTTATAAAACCCCAACCTGAGTGAGGACAGTCAATGCTGCCGGCATCTGCATTTCCACTGAGATGAGCCATGTATTTGTATGCACCTTTCCAAAATTAAACTTTCACAGTGGCAAACAGGGAGCTGGGTGTGGAAATGCAATTAGCCACAAGTCAGGAGTGTTGACATACAGTTGGGCCAAGGAGCTGCAAGTGCTCACACAGCAACTTGACAAAGTAACAAGAACAACCTACAGTGCATTAACATGAGCAGAGTAAATAACACAAAATGCTAATAGTGTTTGGTATTCATTTCCAAGCCACTCCTTTGGGTGATGTAGGCAGAGGTGCACCTGGCAGATGCTGGTGAATTATGTTTTTCTCCTGGAAGATTCAGTGGTTGCTTTCCCCTTAGTAGCATTCATTCCCTTTTCTTGAGTTCTGAGATCCTGAAAGACAGACAATGTGTGAAATCTGATTTAGTATTTTCATATAATTGTCTCCTTGGCATCACCTGTCAATTGGGCCAGGAAATTCTTTCTGCAACTAAAAGATTAATTAGTCAAGATCCTAAAGGCTTGTTTAAGGCCATCAGTGAAGAAAACAAAGCTTTCCAATCAGTCCTCTAACCCATTCTTTCAATAATCTTAAGGAGCATTCTGTGGTTCTTGGTGGCTGGTATCATTCTAATGCTCTGCCTTCCTTTCTCACTTGGTACAATAGCAACAGAGAAGGTCTTAGAGATAAAATATCCTCCTCTTCCTCAGAACAGTGTCATGCCTGTTCACAAACATGGAGTAGAGGGTGTCTTTGCTTTCTTCATGACTGTCAGTCATTGCAGGGTAATGTTGGCACTCAAGGATGGGTGCCAGTGGACATCTGTAGGTAAACGAGCAGAAAGGAGAGAGAGAGGAAAAAAATAATTGAAAAGCAGCATTTGGTTGGCTTATTAACATACTTTAAAATGGATTTAACTTTTAATTAGAGGCAGATTGATGGGTCATTGTCCTTTTTTTTTTCCCCTGACAGGCTGACTTTACACTTCTACCTTTATTAAGGGAATTATATATGCTGCTTGTGTTAGCTTGGTCCTTCTGATTTTGAGAAGGACTCTTTATCTCATAGCTGAATCTTTGGAAGAAGGAGATAACGGCCACCACTGTCTTCCCTGCCAGTGAGTGTGTCTTCTGATTCACAGCTCCCCTCTGCCAAAGCCAATAATGATTCACTCTCGCAGCAGTGGTGTGAGCAGTCTCAGCTTTTATCTGCCATCTGTGTGAGTGAGCTGAATCTGCAGGAACGGGACCCCATGCACATGGCTTTTCCTCTGTTCAGGGATGAAAATATTAAAGCAAATCCGTATGGTCCGTGAGATGTTTTCTGAGGCAGGAAGGGAGTGAAACTGCCTGTCAAACCAAGCTGTTCTATCTGATGAAAAGAGGGCTGGTTTTGAACGCTCCTTCCCATAGTATTTTACACACCAGCCGTGTGTGTTCTCTCATCTGACATCTCATTGAGATCTTTGGCTTCAGTGCTGCAGGAGGGAGGGGTGTGCTGGGAAGGAAAGAAATAATCTCTCAATATGTACACAGGCATGTGTGCACACACACATGCTCTTAAATCAATCTCAATTTAATTTAATTTTTTTTTTTAGAAATACTGAAGAAAATTAATCTGGTTGAGCCAGACTTAATTGCGTCCCTTCTGTTTGGATTTTATGTTTTCACATGAAGATATTGGAAAGCAATATTTTGAGCTGTTATTACTGGAGACCAAAGTGGAGGCAGAGGGCAAAGGGTTCATTTACAATTCCTAAAGCAGAGTGTTGAATTTTAAAGCTAAAAGCTGATGAGCAGCTTGAAAATGATCTATGCACTTAGCTCACTGAGTATTTCTGAAGACTTATGCTGGTCTGGGGAGCTAACTCTTCTTTCTCACAGTTGTAATGCCCACTGGCTGGAGGAATCAGAAACAGAAGGTTTTTTTGTTTGCTTGATTTGTGTATATATATTTTTTTTGAATGCAGTCACTTACCTTGCAGGGAGAAGCTTGAAAACATAAAACTGATGCAAAGTCATAAATGCATTTCTTTTGAAGGAAACAGCTGGACTTCACTTCTCTGGCTGGAGAGCATGAAAATTATATACACACACACTTTTGTGTTTTGAAAAAGTCAAGTCAGTTACTCCCAGATAATGTGATACCATTGTGACCACTGCTTCACCTTCATGATTTTAGGGCAATCCTGAAAGAAGCAATTTGGTCAGGTTGGGCAGGAGAATCTGTAAGATTAGCGTGTCCTATTGCAGAAGAAATGCAATACCTAATAGGGAAGGTAGCCCCTTCCTAAAATGTAGTGGTGATTATAACTTCCTGTCATAGACTGGTTGAGGTTGGCACAGACCTCTGTGGAGGTTCATCTGGTTCAAGCAGGGTTGCCTAAAGTTCCTAAAAGCCACTTGCCAAGGACCATGTCCAGATGGCTTTTGAGTATCTTCAGGGATGGAGACTTTACGCCCTGCCTAGAAAAGCTGTACCAATGTTTGGTCACCCTCAGAGTAAGCAAATTGTTTCCTGGTGATCAGAGGAAATCTTCTGTGTTTCAGTTTGTGCCCATTGCTTCCAGTGCTAGCCCTGAGCATCACTGGGAAGTGTCTTGGTCCATCTTATTTGCACCCTCAGATATTTATACATGCATGAGATCTCCCTGGGCCTTCTCTTCTCCAGGCTAAACAGTCCCAGACTCTCAGCCTTTCCTCATAGGAGCCATACTTCAGCCCTTTAATCACCTTAGTGGCTCTTCACTGGACTCTCTCCTACATGCCCAAATCTTTCTTGTACTGAGGAGCCCAGAACAGGACCAGACATACCATGTGTGGCTTCACAGGTGCTCTCATAGTCAAAAAATGGGCACCTCCTTTGGAAAGGGAAATTTTGGCATGGGGAACGTTCAGACAAGGGCACTGACATGCATTTGAGGACCAGAAACAACAAATGTAAATTGGAAGGGGGTAGATTTAGACTTGACATAAGAAAGAAATTCTTTACAGTGAGGGTAGTGAAACACTGGAACAGGTTGCCCAGAGAGGTTGTGGATGCCCCATGCCTGGAGGTGTTTAAGGCCAGGCTGGACAAGGCACTGAGCAGCCTGATCTAGTGGGAGGTGTCCCTGCCTATGGCTGCGGGGTTGGAACTCGATGATCTTTAAGGTCCCTTCCAACCCAAACTATTCTATGATTCTATGATTCTGTGATTTTGGATAACTGCAGCTTGAGCACTGTTCAGTTTCTTTGTACTGTCTCTGCCAAGCACCTTGTATCTGGGACTGGCTTTGCATTTGGACCACTTTGGTCAAGGAGGTATTTTCATACAGTCATTGAATCATTTTGGTTGCAAAAGCGTTTAAGATAATTGAAGCCAACCATAAACTTAGCACTGCCAAGTCCCCCACTAAACCCTTGTTGTCATGTCTGCACATCTCTTAGATATCTTAAGGGATGGTGACCACTGCTTCCCTGGGCACCCTGTTCCCATCCTTGATAATGCTTTTGATGCAGAAATTTTTCCTAATATCTGGTCTTAACTTCCCACACTGCAAATGAGGCTGTTTTCTCTCATCCTATCACTTGTTACTTGGGAAGAGACCTACATCCACCTCACTACAACCTCCTGTCAGGTAATTGTAGAGCAAGGCTTGGCAGCTCAGCTTTGCAGACCTGACCTACAGAATAAATGTCCCTTTCTGAACCCATTTTTTCTTTGACTCTAGCATTTGTTTTTCCCAGTTGCTGTGCTAAGGCTTGTTCAATTCTCCAGGCTAAAGGGCAAGAAGGGAACATGCATCATTTTGTAATTTTTTTGTCTAAGGCAACAAACCAGAAATAAGCACTAAAAAAAAATATAATCATTTGAGTGTAAAATGGTCTGGGTTTTTTGGGTTTTTTTTTGCTGTGAAAACTCCTGAAATATAAAAACTGTGTCTTTTCTTGAAGAGAGGATATTACAAATGTAAATCTGATGCTGCTGGCAGGGGAATAATATGCTGCGTGTCATGAGGCAAGCAGCTGAGGTGGAGCTGGAGTGATCAAAATGCCTCATGGACATATGAGATTGTGGGGAATAGGTATTCACAGGGAGGATGCTTTCTTACATGTGCCCAGGGCTTTCTCTTATCTCTGAACATGAACCCACAGCGAAATAGAAAAGCTCCTGTGTTAATAGTGCACCAGTGATAACCCCCATCTGAAAAATGCAGCAATAGCACACAACTGGGAACCCTTTCAGAGCAGGGAATTGGACTGGAGATTTCATAG
>VZTY01030666.1:252728-363152 GCA_013400935.1 Turnix velox | reverse complement strand
CCCTCAGCCTATCCTCATAAAGGGAAGTGCTCTATCCCTCTGATCATCTTCATGGCTCTCTGGACCTGCTCCATCATGTATTACAGCAATGAAGTTCTCTTAAAGCATACATTCCATTTTTATTTCTTTTCTGCATGATGGAAGTAGTGTGTGATAAGGTATAGCATGGGTGGAGAAAAGGAGAGGAAATTTAGTGCATTATGATAAACAGGACAGTGGGCTGTGTTCAATCACATTTGATGGAAAGAGACCATATAATTAATGGACAATGAGTGGTTTTTTTCAGGAGACAAGTCTGAGCTGTGAATACCAGATGGAAAGGGAAATTAATCCCCAAACTGTGGCAAACTGTCATAACAATACACTGTCTGTAGACATAACCACAGATTTGCATTTTATGCCTCAGCTTCTCAGTCACACAGGCTGCCTGCAGCTCAGTGTGCACCTGGGTCTGCTCTTCTCAGGCCAGAGAACCCAGCTCATTTGCACTGTGATCTTAGAGGTACCAATGACAATATAGATACAGCAAATATTTTCTACATGGCAGTTTGAAGCAGATCCTACCAAGAACACTGATGCTCGAGTTCTGTCCTAAATAATCAGATTTTACCTCAATCACTGCCAAAATCCGAGACTCGGCCAATCCTTGCAGTAAAGCACAAAGCAGAGATATCCCACTTATTCCAAGGCTCCTCTTTGGTCCAACAGCTATTACTGTCAAGTCAGGCTGATAACTGTATGCCACAGGAAGAATGAATCCAAATACAGCAGAAAAGAAGTCATTTCCTCTAGCATCCTTTAATGACAGTGAGAAACTGTTTAGCACAAATGTAAAGCCCCCAAATCACAGACATAAGACAGCAAGATGAATCTGTGAAGGCTTTTGATTGACCTAGGAAACAGGATACGGATCTGTTTTCATAGCATTATTTGTATGAAATATAAAAGCAGATTTTCTTTAGTGTTTTCACACTGTAACTGCTTACAACCTACAGTACCTACTGAAAGTTTCCTCAAACCCATACGTTCTGATATACTCTAAAGGACTATGAGGGATTAGTACTCCAGCAAGGGCAAGAAAATCAAAGTTCCCAATGTCCAAATTGCAGCAAAGAGTGTAATTCTCAGCGTCTTTTTATGAACTTGTAAATATTTCAGAAAGGGAATCTTACCTCTTTCCAGTTTAGAGAAATATAGTGTTTGGAGCTGGTCTGCCCAGACTGTTCCTTCTCACAAATATGTATCATGAGTATTTTTCTGTAAATAAAACCCCATTCGAGTATTTAACCAACAACTTCCAATGAGGTAAAGAGATCTCTTCTTTCATCATTCTTTAAATACCAATTCATAACATAGGAGCACTTGTTTTCATTACTACATGCTATAATATAAACACCAATTAAAAATAACATTCCTTTTAAAGTACTTTTTAAAAAAGTGGGCAGATTAAAGAATAAGGGGAAAAAGTTATAGATAAGTGAATATGACTTTCAATAAAATCTCAGCAGTAGCACTACGTGCTCTCTGCAGTTACAGGGGGTACACCCTATGTAATTAATAATTGCTGCCTTTATTACTTTCCATTTGCAATAACAACGTAAATTTCATTTAATATAGAAGGTTTATACTTTAAGTTGACCACTAAATTCACAGAATGGCACTTAAGAGTTTAACAGTTTATCTTAAAAAATCTATTGGGAATGTTCTGTATTTTGTCTCAAACTAAATCTCACGCACATTTGCTCATGCCTGATTGCTTTGTGCAGATTTCAGCATACATACGGGTACTTAGGACCAGTTATAAAGCTTCTGGAATTTTATTTCCTAAAGTGAGATCTTACCCATCTTCTGTGCTCGGTATGATTTCCATATCTCCAACAAATACACAAAGCACTCTACAGAAAACAAACAAACAAACAAAATATATTTATATGTAGAAGCAATTAATTTGTTTAATTAGTGCAACTTTTTAAAGAGCTTGCACATAGTTTAGATGCATAAAGAAGAATGCATATTGCTTCTGAATCTGATCCATTAAAACATAGCAGCTCAAGGGAGCGCCTTTTTTCCTACCAAGCATTTGGAGAAAAAAAAAAATCAAACCATGAAAATGTCCTCAGGTGAAAACCAGCAGAACTCTGACACACACAAGGTAGTCTAGTACAGCACTTGTTCTTCAAAGCCTTTTGTTACTGGTAAAGCAAAAGGGTTTTTGCTGGCATATACAGTACTCTCTGTACTACATGTTGAAAATGCTATGTGTGTGGAGATGCAATTCGTTATAACATTAAGGTTTCAAAGGCTATTTGCCACGTTCCACACACTTTTAGCTCATTTACACAGTTTGCCAAAGAGGCGCAAATGCAAAGGATACAAATTCACCTCTGAAATCCGAAAAGAACAGAATGTCTTAATGCAACAGCAACAGCAGATGTGGGTGATTCTGCAATCCCATTGCATACCTACAAAATATGTTTTTTTCATTCAGAAATAATTAATGCTGCACAAGATTGTGTCATTTCCTATTCGTAACAACTGTATTTTACATGTTCATACACATCAAACAAAGCCACGGCTGTATGAAAGGGATCATAATGATCAGCCATAAGTGTTATTAATTAATTTTCTACAGAAAAGCTGTATTTGTTTATTATGCCAAGAGCTGTTCTGTTACTTCAAATGTACAGCACTGTGCTGAAAGGCAACTGTAAAAAACAGCTTTTACAGGGGAAGGTCGTCTTTAGTGGCTCTCTCAATAGTCTGCAGATTGGATTCACTCAGTGTGCCAGTAGGTAGTGCACCAGAAAGACACTCTGTAACAAGGAGGTTGTCCCTGAATTGTAGTTCTGACTCTTCCCTTAACCCGGGCAAGCTACTCCTTTCTGAGAAATACAATTACACTATTACTGAGTAAAGCTTTCACTGTTCATTTGGGTAGTGTAGTGCTTTGAACTCTACATGAGAGCTAAGCAAAAAGATATTGAATGCTTCCCCTCCTCACTCCTCTTCACACTTGTTAACGCAAAAAGCTCAGCTAAGCATCTGCAACTGATGAAGAGTTCTTTCTTTTTGCCAGTTACCTTTCTTTTTCATCTATTTATAAGCTCGCCTGGAGGCATGTGCAGACTTGTAATGTTAGAAATGTATCCCTGAGATCTACATGCATGACTTCCACCAGCAAGAAAATGGCTTAAAAGGCCTTTCTGGCAGTTACTTTCCTTGCAGACGTGGTACTTTAAAGAGAGCTTTTCATTCTGAAGAAAGTACCTATTTATTATTATATAATAATATTTTGTTTTCTTAACTTGCTTGCAGTTTTCTTCTGTGTATAAACCATGGAAAAGCAAAAATATAAATGTGCTCCCTCTAATCCTGCCTTCTCTTCATTCCTGACTCTGCAAGAATCAAAAAGCTGGTTTGGAACGACTCTGTTCAGAATCACAGCATACAGACATGTTGTCAAAGGCTCCACTGAAGCAACATATCTGTGTGTAAATTTGCTCTTGAGTAAATTGTTGTACAAGTACTGGTAAGTGGGTGTAGCTGTCATTGTAATGAAGGGTAATGCAGAAGTAAACCTCTCCTAAAGGCAGAAAGCAAGACTTCATTTTTAAATTTTGACATTTCTTGCTCAGATTTCTTGCTGCTGGTGTAGTGAGCATCAATAAGTTGCTTCTGAAAGGCAACTGTAGAAGACCAAATACCTGTCTCATCTGTACGTCTGAATGATGAGAAGGTTATTATTACTGATTCCTATGCTGTGAATGCAGAAGAGCATGACAATATCTTGCCCAAAGATCATAAGAAAAATGTCTGGCATTTAACAACTATCCCTAAATGGTTTTTTCTCATCTTGCATACTGACTCTCATAGCCAAGCACATTCTAGTTGAGGTTAATGGACTTCTGAACTACACGGTAACTAACATTTGGATGACAATATAGGAAAAGCTGACATCAGAAGAAACTAATCACCTCCCTACCCCCCAAGATCAACACAGTTTATTGTTACCTCCTTTTTCAGTATTTTATCTAGGATGGCCAACATCCTGCCAAGAGAGAGCAAAGTTTTGCCCTCTTCCACAAGGTCTGCATAAAAGTCACTGTAAAATAAATAATATTAATAATAAGAAAAACTAAGAGGCAACAATGCATTTGAAGAAGACAGTGATACCATACTCTGCAGTTAGTATTGACAGGGTACATTTTGCATAGGTACTACACATTCTCAAAAACCTAGTTTTATCTGAGAGGTGGCAACAATGTTGCATGACTGTCTGGAGCTCTCTATGGTCTTACAGTCTTGAACTCTCTAAACCTGTCTCCATTCTGCACTGGAAAGAAAATAAAAATGTGTGATGATATTCAGGAAATAGAGTTGACTTTCCCAAATCGGACCACTTCTGTAATTTTTTTCAACTAAAAGTGAACACGGAGCTTTAAGGCACTTTCCTAGCAAAACCTCTTTCTAAATGAACATGTTTGCACTAACTGTTATATCTCCACTGAAACAGTTTTCTCTAGAATTATCCTGATTAGTTCTTTGAAGAACTTCAAGGCTATGGTTGATAATTTTTCAATGAAGCAACTCTGTCTATAATCAAATAGACTAAAAAGATGACGATGGCAGAGAAAGAGGATGACGACCTTCTGTACAGAGATCTCTCATCCTCACAGCTATGATGAAAATTTGATAGGACCAACCTGACAAGAGCTTTTATTTCAGTTTCATCCATTTCCTTCACCAAATGAACAGGTACAGCTCCAACTTTAGTGTCAGCTGTTGTAGCTGTTTTGATAGGCGGCACTGGAAATAGAATATTTTTCATATGCAGTTCCAAAAACCTTTCCACTTTGACAATTTCATCATTGTTAGTCATCTTCAATTCATGTTCCATGGAGGGACTGGGATTAGCTTTCTTTAGTAGGTGTGATCTGGTGCTCAAATTTTGTAAAAATGATGTATCTGCAGAAACGAAAAAAATAAAGGAAAAAAAAAAGAGGGTTCTTTACATGCATTTATTCCTGATCAGTGTGTCAACATTTGGTGACATTAATTTACAAAATAGAGTACACCAGTAGGCATAGTATGTGTATTTATTCCAAGATTTAAATGTTTCCTGCTACAGATGTTATTTTTCAGTGCTGCTTTAATCTAGAAATTATGTCCTTTTTTTTGACACAGGAAACAGCATACTCAAAGAAAGATAGCAAAGTGCTTATTGGCACAGTGTTTGCCAGCTTCAGAGGTTCTCTTCAGACCAGCTGAGGATGTGGCCCTGAATGAAGCCTCACACTGCTTCATTCATCCAGCACTTGATGAATAACTGGCAGTTCAATTATTTTAATCCACTGGTATTAATCTTAATTATTTTGAATCTCTGTATAAATCCATTTACCAATCACATTTGCTTGAAGAAAGAGAAGAGTAATTACCTTCATACATCAACCATTTCCAGTAGGGCTTATGTGCTGCTCTTACGTTTTGAATAGATTCAATTGCACTACAAAAGAAACAGGATTAACAGTATCACCACTAATGAAAATGCAGGAAATACTTTACATCAATGGAAAAACAAAACCAAAAAAAACTCAACTGAAAATGTACTAACTCTGGTCTTTTCCAAGAATGCAGAAAAAGAAAATTAAAGACAATGAGAGTCAATGGGCCCTTCCTTGGCAAGATAAAATGCAAGAGTCATAGAAGTAAAGTGAAGAACACATGCAGTATATGCCTTTTAAGTACACATTTACATACACCAAGTGAAATCTTGGCCCTGCTGTGGGAGAATATACCCCTATCCCTGACTCCAGGAGAGGCAGGATTTCAGGTGTTTTTGCTCTGTCGGAGATTTTTATCTACAGAATATACAGATATAATTTAGGTTCATCCAAAACAAAACACTCTGTTCAGGAACATTTAAAGTGGGTCAGAAACCAAGTAAATCACATTCCCTTCTATTCGCTTGAAACCTCTTTTTATTATCACTGTTACTTGGAGTGCTATAGGCAAATGATCCTCTTACACTAGCTATCATACAAATATAAGTTAGGTCATGTTAAACCCAGAATACATTCTTTGTACAGGGAAATCATTTGCAAGGCATTCGGGAGCTGAACTGATATAACATGAATATGTAATCAGGTCTGTTACCTATCCTGACAGCACCCTGAGATACTGCAGTTGCTACTGAAGAAAAAGAGGTGATACAGAGGTGGGATGTACTTAGCAGCAAAATAATCAACTTTGCTCCATTCGAGTTTACAAAACTCAATTCTGCTTACAGCCAATGGGCACTGCTTCCCTGTCTGATCTAAGCTCTGAGTTTTAACTAACACAGCCAACCACTAGGTGCTGCCACCGAAACGCATGAGAATTACACAAAAAAGGCATGGACCAACTATTTAGGTGTGAGAGAGACTGAAGATGGAACACAGAGATGGTGATGATACAGACAGGCAGAGAGAAAGTCAGTATTTTGGCATAAGACTGAAATCACAATTCAGAGCACTTTACTGAGTCAGATTCACCACTGTGCAAACACAATTTTACTGGCTCCTAAAATAAGTTAGACCCTATATTAAATTATCTTGGTACAGCTCTATACTGTTGAGTGTTTTCACGTCCCAGGTCTAAATACTCCAAATTCCAAAAACACAAGGAATTATCAAGATTGGCTTTCACTGATAAGAGAGTGTACCGCAAATGCAGAGGCTCTGGAATCTGAAGAACCAATCCTTACAATACTATCTGTCGTTAATTGGCATTGCCTTGACTGGGGCTGTCTCAGCCTTGAGTGAGATGGATAGGTCCACAGGATAACAAGGCCAAAGGAAAAAAGCATAAAATATGCCATTAGAAAGTTTTCATAACTTGAAATTATTTCAGAAACAGAAGCATACAAGACTGTACCTTGGGTAACTCTCTGGAAGTCAAGTTATCCAAAGCAGAAAATAATGAATTATAAAGCATCACATTAAAATCTTGCTTCAGCAAAATGATTGAAGCATGCATGTCTTTAATCTCATCAATAAATGTGAAGGCTGTCCTAAAATTTTTCATATGCTTACCTCAGGCAAGGTGCCATTTTCCCAGTTATTTGAGGTACAGGATCTCCAAGTAAAGTTCTTACAGTCATGCAGACTGACTCAGACAATGACTTTAAGTGGTATCCACCCTACAAAAAAGTATTTTGTGTCACTTCAGGAATACATACTTGTAATATTTATCTGAATACCATCACAGATAAATTAAACTTTTGAAATATATATGAATTTACAGAAACAGATGATACCAAAGTACATCTGTGTCAGTGATTTTGGAAAACAGTAAACATAGAAACAGTAAGTTAAAGGCTACTTGCTGAACTTCACCGGCATGCCAAGATTCATTTTATCCCATAGTTCCAATTGATCATGGTTTGATTCATTTCAGAATCAGTCACTACTTTGCCTTGAAAACCCTAGAAACACATGTTGTCTCCGTTCTTGTCCAAGATAGGTCATCTTCAGCAATTCTTGTGGAAGATTCTTTAGATGTCAAATATTCTCACTGTCCTCCAAAATGTCTCCATAAGGGACATATCCCACAGCCTGAAACTTCTAAGAATTTTGACATTGTGGCAGAATTTGGAGAACTACTGAAGACAGATTGCAGAAGACAGACTGATTCTTGTATACCAAGTGTAAAGCATCCACAGCACCTGTATTAGGAGGGGATGCTTATTTGCACTTCAGATAGTAGACATAGCTATAATAACCCACAGAACAGTAGGACAATGCCAGAAAGATCTTGCAAAGCAGAGGTCAAGTGAATCAGTTAATAAACAATTCACTCCTGAAATGACTACTACCTTGTTGGCAGCAGTGTTTCCACACACTTATTTACCTAAAATGCCACCATTTTTCTAACATGCATAAGAAATAGGGAGTAAAGATCTATATTTCAAAAAGGGGAAACATTTTCAGTTGTGTTGTTTGGTTTTTTTTAAATATCTGAAAAAAGGAGTAGCACTGGCTTAGATTTTAAGAGTATATTTAGATTAAATGTTTTTTACTCTCCTGGAATAAGACACACTTGTAAAAACACTGGTGATGCATCTCATTCACTAAATGGATTTTAATGAGTTTGGGACTGTCCAGAGCAACATACCAGTCATTCTTCACAAGAACTGAACAATCCTGCAGAGGATATGGCTTTGTGACCAGTAAGCATATGCTTCTCTGCTTTAAAAATTTATGTTAAAAAAATTAGTTTAGAAGATATGCATTATTTTCCTGTATAAAAGCATTGCCACATCTTAGCCATTCCTGATTCTCAACGGAGAAATAAAAAGAATAAACTATTTTGTTAAGGATTTTCACTTTCTACCTTCTAGCTTGCCCCTGTATGTCTCTTGCACAAAGACCCTTCCCCTGAGAATACATCTCCAAAGTCTTTACCTCTAAGATGACACACAGCTTTCCATTAGCTAACTGCATCAGGAAATGGGTAAGATGGGCAAAAACCTCAGGAGTAGCACTCATCTGACCCTAAAGCAAAGAAAAAATGTTAACAGCTAGAGCTGTGAATAAAAAACACTTGTAGCCCCCCTCCCCTCACCCTTCCAATTTGAACTACATGAGTTCAAGTAGGAATACTGGAAGGTGTGGCTCCCATTGTACCTAACAAAATGTTGAACCCACTGCTTAAAAGGAAGGTGTAGAAAGAACACACTTGCAAGTATAGAGAATTTGTCTTTACATATCTTCTTGTAGTATTTAATGAGCTGAGGTCAACCTAAAGACCAAATATGTACTTTTATCTTGGTCACAGTGAATTTCACATAGCAATTAGAGGACATTTAAGAGGTAGGAATATTTTGTGAACAGATTCATGCCAAATAACACAAAGGCCACAACCAGTTACTTACTTCAGGATCTCCAATTCCAGAATCATATCCAGAAGAGACAAGAACCAGTTCAGGATCAAACTGTTACAAAACAGAGAGTTGTAGCACATTCTCATGTCCTATTTTCAAAATAAAAACTCCTCCTGAATAAAATTAAGATTACACTTTTATACTGTATTCTGTAACAAACTTATTTTATTTAAATGCTAACATTTCATAAATATTATTCTTTTGATCAGCACATTATTCATACAGGCAGAAATGTTACCTGTGCTATGGGCAATTACTGCACTTCTAAAAAATATTTAATGCTACCTACTAACAAAGTCTTTGGTTTTGCTGTTCAAGTAACAGAGCAGTAAAAAATTACCTCAAAAGCCGTTGGAAGCAACACATGGAAAAATGCAGCAAGATAATCTGAATTTCCCATACCAATCTGCAAAATGTGAGAAATACATATTTTCATATTTTCCCGGTGGAATAATAAATATTCTAAAGTTCTCCAAGACTTCAGAGAAAGACAGCATTAACAGTTCAATACAAGGGAGTTTTATGAGGTCAAAAAACCCTCAATTTAAGTAAAGTACATAAATATCCAAAATTTTTCTCACTCCCTGAAATACTTTGTTTTGACACCTAGGCAAGATATTAAAGAAAAAAAAAGAATATGCACATCTCTGGGTTTTTGTTATTTATAATATCCTCAGATACATTTCTTAGCAGACATTTTATTGACAGGAAGGAGGTAAGCTGCACTAAGACATCTGCCAAGCAAGTGAAGCAGTGCACTTCTCAGAAAGTGTTATGTAAAGAATGAGATGGAAAGCTATTTGAATGCTGTAAACAACATTTACCTTATTCCAAGGCAAATTTATGTTAAAACCTTTTCCTTTCCCCACACCCACAGCATCATAATCAGATTCTTTGAGCGATGGCCAGAATTCCTGATGCTCATAGCGATGCCAGGAAAAATACAAAACCCTGAAAGATGCAAGAAAAAATTCCAACTTGAGGAAAAAGTTCTGAAACTGGCTTTATATTCTGAACTTGGTGACTGCATTGATTGAAAGCATGAAAACAGAATAATCTTTTCCTCTGAATGGTCTTGGACTGTGAAATTTGGTACAAAATTAACCTAGGACAACAGCTAAAATTTATTTTATGCATGCAAACCCTTCACATCAAAGACAAGGCATTTTCAGAAGACCATACTTGTTTCTAGAATCTAATTCTGTGTGTTTTTTTCAGAAAACAATGTAAGTCTTGTGTTTTATCCAACCACTAGTTGAATACTTGAACTGAGAGAGGCCTGAACAGAGAGAAAAGAGATATTACCTTAATACTTTCTTAGTACTGATAAATCAAGGTTATCATACTGCTTATCTTGATTGTTATTCTCTACACAGAACAAATTTGCCTGTTTCTTTTTGTTATAATTTTTCTTCTATTTGATGCAAAGTGAAAACAGAGTGACTAAAATGGCAAGGAGAAATGTTTTGTGTTTTGTAAGATTCAAATTTTAGAAACTTAAGAAATCATATTAATTACATACAAAATCATATTAATTGCAGAAGAAAACAATTTTGATCAGCTAACATGAAAAATAAATAAAATATCCTTCAAACCTTGGATCCTCCTCAAATATATATTGAGTTCCCTGCCCATGGTGCACGTCCCAGTCAACAATTAGAATTCTGCATAGATGAATAAAAGAAAAAGTTCAGCAGAAGAACCACAGCATCTTGATCCAAAGGAAGTACAGATAAACAACCTTTTTTCTGTCCCAAAAGTTAAATGACACCCATCTAAAGCAGTACAACACCGAAGTTATCTAAGTACTTGCCTATGATAAGCTTCAAACATGCACTGACCTCTGTAGACCATATTTCAATTTTGCATATTCAGCTGCAATTGCAACATTGTTGAACAAACAGAAGCCATTGGCTGCATTTCTCTGGCTGTGGTGACCTGGAGGTCTAAAGCAAAGCACAGTATGGTTATTCAGAACAAAGGAAACTTTGGGAAAAAGCAAAAAGACTTTCTCCCGTATTTTCTTACCTTACTAATGCCATTCCATTGCACACTTTTCCTGACATCACAGCATCCACCAGCTCCAAAGTTGCTCCTACAGCTAGTCTGGCACAGCGGTAAGTGCTCTGAAAAAGAAAACAATGGTGAGTTATCTTAAATCCACCCTAGCAAGGTGGTATACAGAAAGTTGAAAGCAGAATTTTACCACACAAGTTCAATGTTTCCTCTTAACAGGTTTATGTGTGATGGCCCTTATAAGAATGTTCTCCTTGGAGCAGTTAAGAAACACAAGATGGACATACTGAATTGGCTACTGGAATAACATGGCATCTTTGAAAAAAAGGAGTGAAACCTTACAGAAACAAAACACAGAAGACTTGACCTCCATTACCTGGCACAACATTTAAGAGTGGCTGTTCCCAAAATGTGATTTTCAGGTCACTAGTATCATAGAATAGTCTGGGCTGGAAGGGACCTCCAAGATCATCCAGTTCCAACCCCCCTGCCATGGGCAGGGACATTCCCCACCACATCAGGCCGCTCAGTGCCTCATCCAGCCTGGCCTCAAACACCTCCAAGGAGGAGGTATCCATAGCCTCATCTACATTGACATTAATTGACAAAAATAGAGATAAAATTTGGGTACTGCTCTATAGTGGCATGATGCAGATACAGAGTAGATGACAGGACACTTACACAATTGAAATTACGGTTTTATACTAAACTTGAAATAGATAAAAATGGATAACAATAATGACATTAATATATGTAAGTCTAGTTAAATAGCAAAAAATGTGCCATTAATTTTCCCCAATTTAGAAAAGTGCCGCTAAGATTCAAAACCACAAACATTTATAACTGCCAATAGAAGTAGCCATTTAACTTACACACCGGATGAAAGAAATAGGCATCATAGTTTCCAGAGACTCTTTTTAGTTCCTCTTCATTCATTGTCTGTGTGCTTTTTGCCACTTCCAAGTGTTCCCGACTGCAGAGAAGAGATTAACACAAAATCAACTAAGCAAACAAACATATGAAGTTTTTAAAATACAGAATGTAATTAAAAATAACAGAATATATGTTAAAGGGGGCTTTCTGTGAGATTTAAGTCCATCAGGTACTCTGGAACACTAGTTGTAGGATATTGTGAAAAAAATACAGGCCATTGTGAAAGGGTTATTGCATGTCTTAAGACTTCTTCTACCTTTTCTAGTGGCAAGAGCAATTGTTTTCAAAAAAAAAAAAGGTCTTTGTTCATCATGCACAATTGATTCTGCAAACCACACTACATATAGATGCCATTTGACCAACAAATAAGATTATGAAAGTCATCAAAATGTGAAATACAACTTTGAGAAATTATGTCTAGTGCTCCCTTGTTCTCCAGAAAACAAGTATTTTAATTAATCCCTTATGAGGTGTGCAGTTACTTCCTCTTTTCAGTAGCTCAAAATTACAGTAATTACTAAAGCACTAGAACCAATGTTCCCCCATTTCTCTGTCAGTGCTTGCCTGCCTTTGTGCAGTGAGCTGGAAATGGAAGGTGATGGTATCTACTTTCTCATCTGTGCTCAAATCCAGGACACAGGGACCACATGCATTCTTCTAGGTGGACAATGCCAAAGCAACCATAATTTCACAACAAAGTGAGATGCACTTGTGCTGCCTAATGGAAATAAACCTAAACAATGGCTTCAAAATGAATTGGTAGGAATACAACCACATGATTTGAATGACTACGTAATTACTAGTCTATCACCACCAGCCTTGTAACTAACTGTGAATATAAACAAAACATTTTTGAAGGAATTTTAAAATAAATAAATTATTTTAAAATAATAAAGGTGTTTTAGAAAGGAAAGAGATCTACTATCTCTAGTTTACCCAAGAAAATCAAGACAAAACTTAATGAAGTAACTTGTCAACAGTCATCTACCAAGAACAACTCAACTGGAACAACTGATCAAGCCTCTGTGTAGCCAACCACCAATATATTTACTATGAAAATGAATTATACACAGCACTAAATGCATTTTAACAAGCACGTTCTTGGGGAAAACACTGCTCCAGAATCTGAAAATTTAAGCATGACTTAGGATAAAGCTAGGGTCCTTGTCACGGGTGTCAGGGCCTTGAGTGCATCCCTTTCCTCCTGGGCTTTGGCTGCTGGGCTCAGAACCAGCAAAGAGAGTACAGTTAGTTGCCTAGAGTAATGGAAAGGAGCCTCAGCTCTGCTAAAAGCCTCAACAGAGGCTCCTCCTCCTTCCCTTGGCACTTGCTTTTAAAATAAGGTTGTGACTCTTGGCTACATTGTAGCTGAGCTGTGTAGCAATGTCTGCCCGTGAACTCCACTAATCCTGACGGTCGGACTTAAAAACCCAAAGGGGATTTAGTGGACCACCGGATTCATACTTCAGCACCTACACCACGCTCAATGCTATTTGCTTAAGTATGTGTAATGCAGTTTCCATTTAAATTACTGGAAGCCACCGTATTTTGGAGCAGGCCTTTTCAAATGGAACAAAACATGAGCTGGAGGTATGAGATTTGTTATTTCATTGAACTAATCTGAGTGGTGATGAAAGTAAATTTCAGACCTGTGAACCAAGAGGATCTCCTCCTCACTGCCCTCTCTGGCAGGCACACGGACACACCTCTCCACAAGACGGTAACATTTAAGCTGTTCAAAGGAGGACAACAATCTTTCCGGTACTTCAATATCACATATTGGACTAAAAATAAGCAATAATCATATTAGTATGATATCATACCAGCAGAGTTAACAAATACATTTCACAGTGCTTACTTTTTAACTTTCCACTACCCTCACAGACAGACAGTAGAAGAAAAATCTTTAAATACTTTTACTTTTGGAATTGATCCAAAAATTGGTTTTAAAATATGTAAGTAGAAAATTATATATGGTTCTTAAATTAAAAACAATAGCATATTTTTTTGTTTCCTCTCTCACTGCTGAAAGTAGCAATGCTTAACTATAGACACAGGGAATGGTGAAACAAAAAATTGTAGATTACAATAACTGAGGATAAGCAAAAGAAGAGGAAAACAGCAGACTGTTACTTTGAGCACTGCAAAGGTACCAGTCTAATTTATGCAAAATTAAGCAAGTGACATATACAAATTTCTAACTGAATTTAATTGATGGATTTCAGCTGTGTGAGTATACCTACATATTTTTTCTGAGACTGATTGTTCATTTAGGGGGCTACTCAAAAGCTCAGAATGCTTCTTATTAAAACCTACAAGAGGGGAGGCCTGCAGCTACTCAAATGCAGCTTCAGATTATCATGACAGCATCTAGATAGAATTTGTTAATAAAATGAAGACCCTTTTTTCCAAAAGGAAAATTTCTATTGGCTAAAAAGATTACAGAATATCTATAAGTATTTCCTGTTAAATTTACCAATTCCACATTTACTTCCCTCAGCCGTCCTAGTAAGAATCTATTCATAAAAAGGAAGCAGAGACGTACTCGCTCCACAGTAGTTTATGGGTGGCCATCTCCTCATCATAGATCAGAGCTGTTCCTGAAGCCATTGCTATGAACAGAACAAAACAAAAAGCCCAAGACACGTTTTTCAGGAAAGAAGTAAATATATATCAAAAAACCCTTAATATTCTATTAGCTAGTGAGTATATAAGCACACAGCTTATCTGCTCGAGCAGCACTTTCGCACTTCAGACTTTGTACTCACAGAATGAAATCAAAGGAAATCAATCAGGAGGAACCCAAAGAAGACCCAGGAGAGAGGCAGCAGGACACAGCTTATGGCACAGACCCTTGATCTGGATGCAGGCCGGGCAGGATTCACCATTATCTGAATTATCAAACTTGGGTATTGCAAGTACAGGTGAAAGGGGTAGCCTGTCCAGGTAGAGCCTCTCCAGACTCCCTCCAGCCCATGCTGAGGGCCTCACACAGGCTGTGGAGGGCGGAGCCCAGGACTGCAGAGGGCTCCCATCCTGAAGTGACACACAGGCACCTACCTACTGCTGGCAGGGAAGGGACGGCAGCTTGTGAAAGCTTCCGTAATAAAACCACCAAGTACGAACACCCAGGTTATACACTCCACGGGCAGCACACCTACAGGGACCTGCTGTGCTTACAACTTCATCCGTTCCCCTCCAGCAGCCCCAGACCACCTCACACGGTGGCGCTGAGCGGGCCGCGGGCACGCCCCGGATTCCGGAGACGGCGTGGACGAAGAGCAGGAACCCCAACGACTCCACCCCGGCCTCAGCGCGGATATTCCCTCCTCCCGCCGCACCGCCCACTGTAGGAGGGCCGAGCGCAGTCCCCGCCCGCGGGAGGCCCTGAGCGCGGCGGGCGGCTCGGGGCGGCCCCGGTAGCGGGGTTTAAACTCCTAAACGTGAATGTCGCCCGCGGCTGTGCCGCTGTACCTGTCACTGGTTTGTCACGGGAGAACTTGTACTGTGACAGGGAGCTGTGAAGCCGGCCTGGCGGTGTGAATGTTGTTTTCATGATGAAGATGGTTCAACCACGGTTATTGTGAAGTTTTTGGCATGTGACAAATTCAAGAGGAAAAAAACCAACCTAGACTGTATTGGATCACAGAGTCATAGAATGGTTTGAGTTGGATGGGGCTTTAATGGCCATTCTGTTCTAGGTCCCCTGCCGTGGCCCCCAGGGGCACGTCCAACCAGAAGGGGCTGCTCAAGGCCCTGTCCAACCTGTCTGTGAACACTTACAGGCATGAGGCACTTAGAGGAACAGCTTCTCTGGGCAGTCTGTCCCACTGTCTCACCACCCTCACATCGAAGAATTCCTAATGTCTAACTCAAAACTTTTTCAGTTGAAAAAGGTTTTATCACTGCACTCCCTAAAGGTCCCTCCTTATTTTTCTGTAGGGCCTCTTTAGGTATCTCTTCTCTAAAGGTCTTGTGTTCTCCAGGCTGTATTCTCTTAACATGAAGAGCAATGAAATTACAACTTGAACTGAAATGATTTCTCCTTCATTTCTTGAGAGGAACACAGGAACCAGCCTGTCCTGGCAATGCCAACCCCAGAACTGGTGCTTCTCCTGTGGGTGCTGAGTGGGTCAGTGGCTGCTGCGTTGCCCTTCACCTTGACAGAATCCTCCTGGAGCTGTGGATGCACATTGAGTCATGAGAAGCTTCTTTAAATATTTACCTTTTTTTTCCTGCATGAACAAGCACAGGCTCAGCAGGATCAAATGAGCTGTGTCTTTGAATAACCTACTTTTTACTAAGCAGGGACTTCATTAACCAACATAAACTGAATAAAAGTTGTTTCAGTTTTGGTTTTGTTCTGTTTTTTTTTTTCCACTCAGTTTGTACTAGTTTTCCAGTTCATGCTAGGAAGTGATGGAGCAGGCATCATAAAGAACATGCATGCAAACCTCTGCTTTTGGGGAACTATCAGCAACCCAAATCTTTATAGATGAGACTTATAGAAAGCTACTGACTGTAAACTTTTCCTATATTTGCTTAATGAAAGCATGGCCATAATAGATACTATATTACCCTTCAATGTCAGCATACTGCAGCGACAATGAGGAGGCTAATCATGTGGCCACTTTAATATTTTACATTTCTTTAACATTATCACTCCATTAGTTCCCTACAGTCCCCTAGATAGCTGGTAAAGATTCTGCAATGGCTTTTTAATGTGTATGAAAATGAGAAGAGACCTTCTGGGAGAGGGGGAGTGGGGCACAACTTAAGATTGTGATTGAGCTTCTTGAAGCTTATTACCTTCAAGATAGTGATGCAAGAATAAAAGTTTTTTCAAAACCTGAGTTTAGCCCTTGCTCTCAGGTGGTACCACTGTGACACTGTCAGCTCTGTCGTGGTAAAATGATGCCCCAGTAACCAAATCTTGTAGTTAACAGTTACTCATTCCCATTCATTCCACTTTCATTCCAGCAAAACTGACCAGCAGAGGGCTGCCTTCTTTTAAAATACTGTAGTGGGAGAAAATGAGGTGGATTAATGAAACAATAGGCAAGGAAAAGTTGAAGTAACTGGAGAAAATGGCAGAAGGGGCAGTATAGCGATGTACATTAAAGGTAGTCAGCTAGATTAAAATAGCTTTATGCCAGCTTTTTGCATATATTATAAAACATTTTTGCAAAAGCTCAAACATCCATGCTCAACCAAGTTCAAACTTGATGTGGGTAGCTGAAACACTACAGAAAGGAGACCTGATAACACTGGGGCTTAAGTTCAACATATAATACAGTTTTAAAAGAAATTAAGATTTTATATTCCATTTATAGTACATTCTTATTTACAAGATAGGTTTGGCATGAGAAGTATAATAATCTTTTTACAAATAATACGATAACTATTTACAAGCATTTATGATATCTCCACTTCTGAGTGGCCAATGTCAGCTGGGAGTCTCTCTTCTGCCAACGATAAACCTGGTTTACTAAAATGACACCTTCTTCAATATTTCCCACAAGGAGATAGACCATGGGACGATGGGTTGGACTCATTCTCTGTGTACAGTTTTTGTTGAAAAGCAACCATTGTTGTATCATGTTCTGAGTTTCGTAAGGCAGGAATGAGCCCTGGCTAATGAATTCCACTTGGCATTCTATGTTGTACTCTTGGTCTCCAAATAGCGTTATCTTTTTAGACAGCTTTACTTTCACTGCTAAGGAAAACAAAAGAAAATATGTAAGTCACTCCATTTACTCAAATATGGAAACAAACACTAACCATGAAAGCAGGATAATTCCTTAAAAATGCTGTAGTAATTTATGCTGATAGAGTACAGCAAGGCTTTCTGCAGCAGCAGTATACATTCCAGAATATTTTTTAAAAGTTTATGTAGTAGAGAATTTTTTTCATGGAATAGTAGAGAATTTTGTCACAAAGGTGAATAATGTATTTTTATCAACACTATGTGTGTTAGACTTTGTGGATAAGTAGATATAGTAAGCTGCTGGTGTTTTTATCGTATCACAGGGCTTCCTGTTTTTCCCAAGCAATTCTCCTGAAACTCACTTCATCCATATCATGAACCCCTAAGCCAAAATAGTTAATAATGCTTGCTGAAACTGCCATTTTAGATACTGCCTTTTCATTTTGGGCATCTACTTGACCCCTAGCAACCCTTTTAAGCATGAAATTTCTCTATACTGCCTGAGCTAAAAAGCCAGCCAAAGTTGATGAGAGACTTTTTATTGATTGCAAAGGGCTTTGCAGGAAGTTTCTAGGGCAAACTCCAAAAGTATTGCCTCCAGGAAGACAACACGAGGCAAGAATTTCTTTTACTGATACAATTTTCTGAGTCTCCTTTTCAGTTAGCTGTGTATCTCAAACAACTCATGCACACAAGTGACAAGGATTTGCCAAGGTAAAACAACCAAAGCTTTACTTTGGGTTTAGCCACTAACAAAATGCAAATCTGCTCGTTAAGCTGTTTTTGCCATAAATATTTTCCTTGAAGCTTGATATACTGCAACATAGCTAACTAGACAAGAATGGAAGAGCTATTTGGTTGCAAAAAAGATCATCAATAAAGCCTTCATCCAAAATAAATTCCCCTAATTTTTAATTAGGAAGAACATGTTCTGATAAACAGTCTTAGTTGTCAGCAGACAGACTTTTAAGATCAGGACTTTGCAATCCCAGTAGAAACTGTCAGTTATTTTAGCCCAAGTTTTAAAGCATTTTAGATAGAGACATGTTAGTCTCTTTAATAGTAGCCATATTAGTAAGGACTTACCAAAGTTATTGTCACAGAAAACTTCAAGAACTCTTTTGTGTGTGAAGAATTCCTCCACTGCTGGGCAGGCTTGGCAGACAGGCTTTGGTAGGACTGGTAAGAAATGAGAAAGTTTCTTTGTTATCTTTTAGAACCTTTGGTACTAATTGTATCTTCTTGAAACTGAGAGCCCTCTGTTTAACCATGGGGATGACAGGAAAAGTACACAATTCATTGGAGATAATGTAAGTCTATGCACTCCTCTGAAAACATGGCCTGAGATGAAAAGGAATTTCATTTTCTGTTCCACTTCAGACCTTTTTCACTCTGACAAGCTGAATTATCAGCATCAAAGACAGCTGTATCTTTTTTACTGTGGCTAAGGGAGGTGGGGAAGGTGTTGTGTGGATGGTTCCATCAGTGACCCTGAGCTCATCTGATGGTCTCAGCTGAGTCACTAGGACTGTGAATATATGAATTTGGGTGTGCCATATATCTGTGATAAGAGCCATTAATAAGTCTATAGAAAGACCTCAAGATGAATGCAGTGTGCTGCCATGGGTGTGATACTTCTCGTAGCCTATTCTTAGATACAAGAGGAATGAAGTTATCACCCTGATCACAGCTATCTATGCTTTATTTTGTTGGAGCAATGCTGATTTACACCATCTGAGTTCTGCTGCAACTTACCCTGCAGGTACTAACACTTTCCCTGCCATCTGGACAGACAGTGAGAAGCAGTATTTACAGGCACAATGCTGTTTACAAAATCCCAGGCTGCCTGGGAACAATGCCCCCTTCTAACTCCTTGATTCCCAGGAACACAGACTGCGACTACCCTCCCCTCTACTGTCTCCCAGCTACCTTGGTGCAAGTGTTTGTATTCCTTGGTCAGAGAAGCCAGGCACATGTCCTCATCTGCTGGGAATCGATGACAATCCAGACTTTGGGGCCAGGAGTGTCCATGGCAGGCGAGCACGGGGGCACAGCTGTCCCGCACGGCAACACACATGCTCCTACAAGGATGGATAAACCTGCCCCCACAGGAAACACCAGGCTGGATCAGTTAAGCTCACTCAGCAATTACAGAAACTATTGTAGTGGTGATTTTGGTGCAAAGTTCATCATCTCCACTGATACTTAACATCCTTCAATAATAATATAATTCCAGAAGTTGTGCAAACTGTGCAAGTGGTCTGTCTATGGGCTGGACTGTGCTGACAGGATCAAGTCTCAGGTTTTAAAACATTTTTTTTTTTTACAGACAGAGAAAAGCTTCATCATCAGCCTGATTCTGTTCTCAATAGGTGCTTCGACTCTAAGTTAAAGACAATAAAATTTCAACATGATATACTTTGAGAATAGCATTCATTTTCCCAAGGCAAAAAAAGTCCTAGCACAACATGTTTTCAACACTTTAAAACTAACAAGGTAGCAGAATTACTTCAGAAAAAAATGGGGATGGCTTTTACATTACAATAACATGCATTTTGTTTGGTCTGTTTTGGCAAAGAAAGGCTGAGGTTTTGTCCCATGCTGTGGTACTTACGTATCTAAACAAACTGGTGCAAACAGGGAGCATAGGAATGTCCTCAGATGAGGGTGACAGCCCGTGTTCACAAGGTGCTGCCAGGTGGTAGATTTCAGGATGACCTCAGCCATGCTTGTATGTCCCATCAGGTTGGGAAGCCTCATTTCGGAGTACCCAATCTTGTGGCACATTTCCATCTCCTTGGGTATCATCACACATTTAGTGGATAATCCAATGTCAAAGCCGGTTACCACTCTTATGAAAATAGTCAGAGAAAAACCAAGTACTTTTGCAGTCAAGAACATCTTCCAGGTATTCCTGGGCTGCCAAGCAGGAAGCTGTCAAACCCCCAAGTGCAGGGCATGCTGAAAACCTTGTGGTTTATATAGCCCTAGGGCTTAGTAAGCTATTGCTTATCAACAGCTTATCAAATCACTCGAGACAAGACCAGGTCTTATTGCCTATTTAAAGGATTGGTGTGATAACCAGGGAGGTGGAGGCAAAGTATAGAAGTATGTTCCCAAAAGGCATGGATTTGGTGTAGCCTTTCAGGTGTCCCATGGTGTCAGTTGCTGCAGTGTGCTATGTGGAATATTAAATTTTGACACCTAAGAGGGTTTGGTATGTGCTTTCTAAAACAAATTAAGAGATCTGCATGAAAAATGGTTGGGCAGACAAGCTGTCTCCCGGGGCTGCTGTGTCTCCTTTGTTTTCAGACACTGCTGACAAGGCAGAAAAAACAGCCCAGATTGACTTATCAAGTGAAAATGTTTTGCTTGTGCTAATTGCTCGTGTCTTTGCCACTGTTTTACAATGTAAAAGAGACACTTTCTTTATTTGGTCAAGTGCTGTAAAAGAGACAGTCTCCTGTGATTAGCCACATACTTTGTCTGGAAATTTGGATGTCCTGTGACATGCTAAATGAATTGATTTTAATAGACACCCTCAAATACAGGACTGTTTTACTGATTGGAGCATGCCAATTAGATGGCTACAGCTTTCATTTATTCAAGTTCAGTGGTGGATTTAATATTGTAGGACTTGTGACTATCCATATTTATTTAGAGAGAAAAAGTAATGAAACATACAGAGAAAGATGAGGCACTGAGCAACCTGGTCTAGTGGGAGGTGTTCCTGCCTATGGCAGGAGGGTTGGAACTAGATGATCTGTGAGGTCCCTTCCAACCCAAACCATTCTATGATTTTTACTGTTTCAAATGAAGCTGGTTATACTTAAAATTGCTAGAATATTAATGATAATTACATGAACTGTAAGAAAGCAAATTATACCAGATGTGTACTGCTTCTTTTTGTAGTACAAAAAATAGAATTAAATTTCAAAAGTTAAAATTTAACAGTTACTGATTGCATACTTCATTATTGCTCATAACATAGTGCTGATAAACAGCACTTCACTACAAAGAAATGGGGGAATCAGTTAAGGTGACAGTGAGTCTGAGTTTACCTGTTACAAATGGAAAAGTCATATTATTAATTAAAAGAGTTGAAAATTGAAACAAAAGATTTTGTAGAAATTCTTAATTCCATTAAATAATTCTTGCAATTAATTGCAGATATTTATTTTATTTCCATTTCTTATGACATGATTTATTAGCAGGAATGTGTAGATACTAACATAACATACATGAGTCTGTTGTAAAAGATCTGATTTGATTATTGAGGTAAAACGAGTATGTTCATAACAGTGTATTGCTACTCTTACTGATGATTGAAATACTTTTTTCATAAACAACATCTTTTTGTGCTTATACCTAGATGCACCACATAAGCTACTGGGAAAATTACAGTATCTGTCAGAAAAAGTCAGAAAAATATAACAGCATGCAAGGTTCCAGAAATCAAAGACATATTTAAGAGAATTGTCAGTTTTTATTTTCATGTTTTGTTGCCAGCTCTGTGGTTTATCTCCAGTAAATGTGATTTCTCTGTTTCTGTTATCACACTTCAAAGCAGAGGAACTGAATACTGACCCAGGCTGATTTAGGACTGATGTATTCCATGAGAAGGTGAAGAGCTTTACTAAAACTCAGCAAAACCCCTGTTCTTCCTAAATCCCCAAGGATCATGCTTTTCTATAACTGCTCTTGCCACCATTATGGCAGTGCTGGAAGAGGGCAGAAGCACACACAGATCCATGTTCACTCCCAGTAACTGGGTTAAAACTGGGCTTCATATATGAGTGTTCCCCTGACCTAGCTGGCATCTGCATCCACCCATGTTGCTGGTGTCTTTACCAAATCACCCCATAATTTCATGGCATTAATCAAATTCCTCCCTGGCCCCAGCAGTATTCTTTTGTAGCACTTTCCTCATCCAGTTGTTATTTGAAAGTAGGTGGCAAGTTTGTTGCTGAAGGAAGCCCTTTGGTTATATATGGGGCATGGTATTACCTACTCATTTCTGAGCAATATAAAATATGTATTAAGAAAAATTATTTGGTCTTTCAATTATTTAGATGTTTTTCTCTGTGACTTTCTCAAAACCCACAAGAAAACTGGATTGATCCTAGCTGAGCCACTCTGTTATTCCAAGTAATGAGAGATCACTGAGTCACTAGCTAAGGGCTGGGACACAGTGGGTCTGGTTTTGGCAGCTCCCTCTAGGCCACTGCTTATGGACAGAGACAGGCAAAACGAGAGCATGTGAGATGAGTACACTCTAATAAGAGCTAATACCACTCCTGACAAACTAAATCTCCATAGGAACTGCCTGCTGATAAATAATTGTGTGTCTCTGATTCCCTGCTTCCTACTGGGGCTTCACAGGGAGCAGGTCATTTGAGTGTGGGGGGGCATACCATGGCTTTGCCATCGGAAGAATGCTTTGCTCCTATTTCTTATTTTCTTGCTGTTTTGAGTGAAGTAGCTGTTCACCCAGGGAAGAGCAAGGCTTTAGCTTGCAAGGAATGACAAAGGTCACTTGAAGATTGAATTATTGTCACTGTCTCTGACAGCAAAATGTGCCCAAATGCCTTTCTTTGTCATCTATGAATGCATCAAGTTTAAGGCTGCATCTGAAGCCAGAGCATAATTCAGTGATTTCTGATAGCTGCCTGCTGTCAAGAAAGAGCTTCATTTACGGGTGCTTCTGATTCCTCTCCCTTCTAGCAGTCACTTCACTCCTGATGTTATCTGGGTCAAATTCCTTACCCTGTGCCACTCTTTATACTTCCTTCTGCTACACTCACAAGATGTTTTTAAACAAGGGAATGACTATGCCTGTATTTCTGCTGAGGCCTAATTATTTTGATGTTCTTCATGAACAGATGCTACCTTGAAATATGATATGACAGCAGGTCATTATCATTTATCATTTCTAGCAGGAGTCTTGTGGAACAGTTATTAAAAATTAAGATGGGAAGTAGATTGCCATTGCTTGGAGAGTCCTTCGTGTCAGTCAGAGGTTGGTTCTTTTGCAAAAGCAAGAGCTGCAGCATCCACTTTGCTATGGCATTAATTCTTTTTTATCTGCAGGTGCTCAGTTGCTCATTGACAGGGTGTGGAAAAAAAATGTTAGGCATATATACACACAGCTTGCTTGTGGGAACAGGGTAAACTCTGATTTACTGTTGCTACACCAACTAAACATTGAAATTACACAGAAGTTGTTGACAGGGGTGCAGTATTTCTGATAGTGTGTACAGGTTGCCTGAATGAAGACTATATGTATATAAAAAAAATTGCTTAGCAAACTATTATGCAAATTTCACGTATGTGCATCCATTTCAAGCAGGCAGCACAAAACACAAGACATGAGGGTTTAGGGAAACTTCTGTCTCACAGTTTGGAGATCAGCTAATGCTTTTTGAGACTTCTGAAGAAAGCTGCATAGTTGTTCCTTAGCCATGGGCTGTATTTATTTTTCCTGGATATGAGAAACCTGCTGATGGACCCTGATAACAGGAATGGTGGCAGGGGGGCTCAGTCCTTGCCCATCTCTGCGTTGTCTCCTTTGACTGTTACCAGGGAGACAGACAGAGATTAGCCAGGAGCCACCCATCAGACCCCAGTAAGAAACGGGACTGAATTTTCTTCATCAAAGTAGGGGGTTTAGAGCAAAGTAGCAAATGCAGGGGTTTGAGGTTTTCATCTAAACATTTGTTGCAATATTGAGCTGCAGACATTTTTATCTGAAGCCTAATTGCAGAGATGCAAGGCTCTCAGACAAGGATCAAAGCTGTTACTGTCCGTCCTGACTCCAAAGGAGGCTGAGGGAGGTGGTTGCTACTCCCATGGCAGCTTTGCTGACCAGCATCCTTACTCTGTGAGGAAGGATTAATTTCAGAACAATTCCTTTGCTTTATTAAAATACAACCATCAAGCACGAATGGTGTCTGTAAAACAGTGGAGGAATAGTCATAGATTTTTTTGAAAAAGCCTTACTAACCTGTTCATCACAATGAGTTTTGCATTGCCTTAATTTTTAAAGAACAGAAGTACTGTATTTCCTTATAACTCTGCAAATAGTTAAAAGCTCACTGCTCTGGTATGCTGAGCTCTGTCCTTATTAATCTTAATTGATTAGCTGACAGAAATTTTGTTTTAATAATGAAAGTCAATGATTTGGATGACCCAACTTAGTTTCTGACTCTGCCAGAAGCTTCCTGTTGAAGTTTAACCCAGTCACACAGGGACTGTCCTGCTTAACATGGAAGGGGGGGGATGCTCATGCGTTCCAAATATGAAGTGTTCAGATGCTACTAGAGGCATGTGAATTCTCAACAGTATCACCTAAAGGTGCTGAATACTATACAAAACTGGGGCAAACAGCATTTCCTAAGTAGGCCAATAAAGGCAGGGATAGAGAAGGAGCAGAGGATGATTAAATGAGTCATGACTTTACTTGCAGCTAACACAGATACACAACTCTGAGCTTTGCCATCACAACATTCCTTGACTCACTCAGCTTTCAGGTTTCCTGCCCAATAGTATTTTGATCACTGCAGAGCAGGACAAGTGGCATAAAGTGATTTTGGGGGAAGAACTAGATTACTAGTGGTGTTCTCACACAACTGCATCTAGGCTACATCCCACGTGGTCACAGCAGGACCTTATGGGGAGCACTATATTGGTTAAACGATTTGTGAAGTTGGTTTCTCTCAAGGTCGCTGAAAGGAGGAGAGAAGTGATGGCACTATTATCAATAAGAAAATTAAGGGTTTTACTCTTCAGTCACAAGCAGTGCAGTAGGTTTAGAAGTATTCTTTTGCTTCAGGGGTAAGCAAATCCTGAATAATGGCTTTCAGGTGAGAGAAAAACACTGACTGTCTGAATTTGAGGGTTTACACCATTGATCATGTATCAGGTGAGCACCTTTCACATAGAGGCAGCAGTAATAGCCACTCTTCTGTGTTTCCACCCAGGTAAAAAAATAAGCTTCTTAGTTTTTTTTTTTCTTTGATTGGTATTGCTTTGCTAGCTTGGCTAATATTACCTATTTTTCTTCTTAGCTTTTAGGCAGGTTTAATGGGTATCAATTTAGTTTTGCTCTGATTTAATTTTGCGGAAGAAGGACCATTTGAAGAATGGAGTTTTGAATGTATTTTGGGTACAATCCTTGCTCTGCAGAAAAAGTTCCTGTTTCTTTCACACTTAAGCAGTTTTTGCAGTCTTTTGGCCACAGGGCTGGTGCTGGTTTTTCCTCAATCAAATTTCTATCACAGCTGAGTCCCCTTTCCTGCATCAACCGTCTCAAACAGCTCCAAAAGCAATAAAAAGTGTGGTTAAATGGAGAGCGCAGCAAATAATTTCCAAACCTCTGTGAACAAAAGGGAGGATCAGAAGTTTCGAGTCTCTTTCATAAGGAGGCAACGGAGCAGCTGTCTGGGCTACAAGTAAACAGCAAGTACATATCAACTATTTGTAGTCCAGTGAGAAAGTAAACATGGTCATCTTGTCTATTCCCCCTCCCCTCAAGTCTTCCTTTGTCTCTGGCCTGTAGCCAGCTACTGATCACTGAGATAAGACAGAAACACATTAAGTCTTGAAAATTATGTCTGGCTTCTGGCTGTCACTGGAGATAGCTCTATCAGTTAAGCAAGTAAAACTGTGGGTGAGTGCTCCGCTGTCTCCAGCACACCCTGAGCCCGTCCCTTTTAAGTCATTCGATGGCATTTTGCATCTCACTTCTCTGTATCCCAGCCACCTGGAGGGAAAGCATGCACCAAACCAAGCTCCTTTCAGTTCAGTACTGAGGGAATCAGTGGACCTAAAGCATCTGCTTAAAAGCCATACTTCAGCCTGCATGCCTTGCTGAATAAGCAAAATTAAATACAATCTGTAAGGCTTCACTATTAAATAGATGTGCCTCAGATATTTGAATTAGGCATTGTGGCCAAACCGCCTTTAAGCAAATTTCCCTCTGGATGATACTTTTTTCCCTTGGTCAATAATGGTAAAATGTAGTATCTTTTCAGACACTCACAATATATTTAAATCTAACTAATCAAAACAAGTGTTCCTTTTGCAAATGTTTTTGGTGAACTGAGATTAAAACAAAGATTTGTTGTGAAATAGTGAGAGTTACAGACTGAACATGAGTTTCATGTTCTTAATGTTGGAATCCTGGAAACTTTTTTTTTGTTATAAATTTCTCTTCAAGCCATGATTCAGGTAATTTTTCATTATGTATATTTGTATTTTAAAATTTCCAAAAGGAAAGATTTCTTGATAAGTCCTAGCCTTTATTTGTAAGTTTCCATGTCAGAGTACTTTTTGAAAGAGGTGCTCTTCCTAGAAGCATTTGCAGACTTTTTAACTTAAGTATACACATTCATACTAAAGTTTGGGCAGCTTAATTAAAGCAAACAGCAGTATCCAGAACACCTATGAGCATATGTAGACAGAGTCAATGCTCAAATCCAGTTTGGGAATGACAGAAACAAAAAGTGTTTTTCATTGTGGCAATTACAAATTACTTAAAAGACTAATAGCCTCATGAATTAATGTGATGGTTAATAAATGTTACCTGTCTGCTATGCAAATAGGTTTTGTCTCTTCTGTTTGAGCTCTGCGGATGAAACAGAGACACTTGCTGAAGATCTAAATATTCTCTACTTATTTTCACTCTCTCCAATTCAGATATTCCCTTACTCGCACCTTCCTGCAAAGGATAACCACAAAAGCCAGCCTTTGGGAGCCCCCAGTGCACATTATTACTCCACGAAAAGGTACATTTGCTATTACTTCCAACCCCTATCTGATTTTCTTCAGTATTTCTCACGAAACTTTCAAAGAACTCAAAATATTTTTCAGGATTCAGTGAGCCAAGCCAGTGAATGGCCTTTTGTGTAGCACATTTTGATTACAAATGCGCAGTCAAATCACACCTCCTCATGAGGAGTGAAGGTGTCAAGAGGGAGGAGGAGCAAGGACTGTGGCAGCTGATGGGCAGGACCACACCAGGCTTTAGCAGGATCATCTCAGGCAGCTTCAGACATCAAATGTCATCATGGCTTAGCAGACACTACTGCTATTTGAATCAAACATCTGTTATTTTCTATACTTTGTCATACAGGGATGGCATTAATAGTCTGTAAATATTCTGTGAGTCTTCTTGCCCATCTAAGAAGGCTTCTTGTAGAGCGCTTACATAAAATTTGTGGATTTTGCATCTTGTACACTTGCTAAATCCTTTTATGTGCACCCTAATGGGGAGATAGGTCTTTCTTGTAACATCCTGATGCCAGGCCCTCAAATTATGCAAAATCTCAGCCATTGTTCCTTCAGAGACCATTAATATTGCCACAGCAATTCCTACAGCAGGCCCCAGAGTCAAATCAACTGCCCCATCTCCACTCCTCTATTTTCCTGGACAGCCCCAGTGGACAGACTTTAAATCCTCTGGAAAGGGGAAGAATTCAATAAAAAATCCCCAAAAAATCAGCCTTAAAACAGAAAGCATAGATGCAAGATGCTTTAAAACAGATAGGGAAAAAGGTAAGGTTTCCTTTTCTTTTGCACTTTAAGAGGGCAGATAGCAGGTTCCTTCCCTTTCACCCTGGCTTGTGTCACACCATGTCTCCATTGAGATCAAAGACATTTGGTTTCCATTACCCTATCTGGAAGAGAAGTTCACTGATAAAGAAGTCTCCACCCTAATGATTAAACTCTATTTGGGTTTAAATAGCTGGGCAGAACCCTTTAGCCAGCAGACCAGGATTAGAGGGCCCATGACTCCAGTGTCTATTTGCTAATCTGGATGCAGACCATGTGTGGCTGCCCATGCAATGTTATGTCACTTGGCTCTCACAGCCCTTTACCCTCATCCCAGGACAACCTTTTTCTTCCTGTGGCAGTACTGGTAAATGTAAATATAATCTGTCCTAAATATCTACAAAATGGCAGAAGCTGAGCAAGTAAGTAAGGAAAAATGATAGACCAATCATTTGAAAATAGCTCAAACAGTATCAAAACAATCTTTAAAATTTTTGCTTACCTCTCATTAGTTTATGAAGCTCAATGAGGGAGAATCAGAGAAATAATTAAATTTAAGGTTAATTCGGAAAGGCTGATTTAATTTTTTTTTTGTCCTGAGTACTATTTTCATTCTCTAAATAGCATTAAGGGTTTCATGCTGTGACCAAAGATTGATAACTGGATCCACTGGAGGCTCTTTTCGTTACAGAAACCATAAAGGACTGAATAGTTTAGAGGGGAAGGAATTTTGAAATTAGACTCAGGAGCATCCAGAGACAAAAGATTTGTGATTGCAGCTCTAGTCTCAGACCTTAGAAGAAGCATATTTGCCTGACAGCTTTCTCAGCTTTTTTCCTCTGATTATGTCAGTCTGATAAAAGCTATCAACACTCCATGTGAGCTTTGGCTTTTTATATCTACATTTCTACTACAGCACTAACTGCTGCTAAATGTACCAGTGCAGAAGTGCTTTTGTTGTTCACTGAGAAAAATATTTTTACAAAATAAATCCAGAGATTGTAACATGAGCACTTGATTGTGTGAGTAAATCCTTTCTGTTTGCTTTTTTTTTTTTTTTTAACAATTATGTGAGATTTTGCCATCCTTACTTACATTGAGTAGCATTTTTCTTCCAGATATTCTATGGAAATGAAACAGAAGTACTGGAGTTATTCCATGTAACCAGGGAATGCAGTGACAGTTTCCATAACCTGTGGCTGTATCCTGAAAACCAAGATTCTGCCTGTTTTGGTTATGCTGAACATTACAATATGTACTGTTAATGTCAGTGCAATTCTCATGGCATACTTTAATGTGAGCAAGACTGACAAATGTCTCCAAAATAAACAGGTCACCCTGTCCATTCTTCTGTAAAAATGTTTGGCTTTTGAACAGGGTATTAAAAAAGGAAGGTATCCTACCCCATTACATGGCTGACTGAGTAAAACATCCTCACCCTAATATCTTGGTTCCAGCAAGGGATGTTGCAGGTGCATCTGCCAAGATTTAAAGGGAACAAACAACTGCTCTCTCCCTGTACTTAACAGGGTTCTTATACAGTCATTCCCTCCCTGCACTCCGGTGGGAGAAACCAGCTTGGGCTTGTGCCTGCACATACGAGAACATTCACTTGACTACTCCTTTTTTTTTGAGAATTAATGGCATTTGATTTACTTGGTAAGCACACAGCTTGAATAGGTAAAGTTAGAAAAAACGAGAGAAACTATTGCTTCAAACTCTGCAATCTTCCAAGTTCTCATTTTTCTCCTTCCCAAAGGAATGGACCATTTCCTGTTCAGGCTCTTTCTCCTGACTAACATCCCCATGGTTTTTAAGGCCCAACATTCCTGGGCAAGGAGAAAGATACTTAGTCTACTTTAAACCTAATAATTGATCACAAAGGATGTATGAAGTAACTGATGATGTCACATCACCACATTAGAGAAGAATTTATTAACCCTAAGGGAGCCCTCAAACAACCCCAGTTATGAATTTGGCCTATTAAGGCAAATCAATCTTGGGGCACAGTGATACTCTCAGCCTGCTCAGCTCTGTTCTTTAACCTTTCCTGAGCATTTTCTGATGCTTGGTCATGCCTACTGCACTGCTTATGTTTGAGGTTGGAGCACAAAGATAATTTCCCTCCCATATAAATAATTTTATACCTCAAAGTACTTTAACAGTGCCAGACACTGGCTATGGAATGCAATTCAAAAGCTAGAAGACCTGCAGCAAGTTCATAACATTTATAATCATATCAAATCCAAGTGATCAAAACCACTAATAAAGCATAAAAGACTATAAAATCCATTGAGAAACCTAAGGAAGAATAGTTAATATTCTGGTTTAAAGACTTAAAATGTAAGTTTTGAGTAGCTACAGCAATTATAGTGAGCTCTTTGTGAAGAGAATCCCACTCATTTTAGTCTCCAGATAGTCACTTGTTTTCATATGGTCATAGTTTCACACTTGTTCTGATAATTCATCAGCCTCAATGTAAAGCATTAACAGAGTGTTTGGAAGCCCTAAGGGGAATCATGTTTGAAGCCATGGTAAGGTGATGTAGGACTCGGAACTCATTTGGGTTGTGGAGACATAGCCCTCTCACTCCTCCATCAGGCAGAACACTATCTCAGCAAGCTAAATATTCTCACTTCTGTGGTTTTACCCCTATGATGGGCCCGAATGTTCATTTAAGATATTGGCAATGCCTCTGAAAAATTCTCCTGCATTGTCTTTTCTTTATTTTAAGGAAATTTGTGCTGTCTTGCAGTTATTTTCCTTCCTGTCCCATCTTT
Organism: Turnix velox; assembly: GCA_013400935.1. NCBI lineage: Eukaryota > Metazoa > Chordata > Aves > Charadriiformes > Turnicidae > Turnix > Turnix velox. The sequence goes on along the minus strand of VZTY01030666.1, from coordinate 332,245 downwards.
TCCTTTTGCATAAATGCATCATGTATAAAATAGTTAAGGCAAATGATGCTGTCATGGTATTTACCTGGTCAGAATCTTATTAACGCTAAATGAGAGACTTACAATGAATTATAGCAGATTTGAAAAATGGCAGGGAAAACACCTATTATTTATATTTTATTCTGTAAACCTGAAAGTAAATCTTTTCATTGTGACCCTCATTTAACATAAACTACCCTATCTAGTCAGGACAGAAAGCAGGGGGACACCTTCCTGGGGATGGGGACAGGCCAGGCTAGGACATCAGCTCCTGTGTGGTATCCATGGCTGGGGACTGGCAGGAGCTGGAAGCAGCTCTCCCCAACCAGGGTTTGGCCCCACTGCACATGGGAGTCTCCCCATGGTTACCCCAAAGAAAGGGCCACGTGTGGCTTCACTGGCTCTAAGCTGGCCCCAGCTCCAGCAGCCAACCCTCCAGAAGGCCCCTAGGAATGCTCTCACAACCCTTTCAGCAGGGATCGCCATCACCCATTCCTAAACAACTACTTCACAAAGTTTTATTATTTTATGGCTTGAGGACATCAGCACATTGCAGTCACACACCCCCATCCTTTTGGGGTGAGCATGGTTTTCCAGGCACTTCTGACTGCGTGGCCATGCCTGTGCCAATAAATTAAGCCTACCTGGAGCAGTTTGCTGGTAACCACAGGGTCCATCTAAAGCCCTGTAGGAGTATTTTGTACCAAACCAAATGAATGACAGCACCAAATAAATGCTTCATTCTCTGGCAGCCTTAGCTGAAGCACATAAGAAGCATCTGACATCTGTATTTGAACAGCAGATCAAAAAGTAGGAAGCTCAAATAATCCCACCTAGCTCATATGCCTGGTAGTTCTCAATCAATAACAGCATGCATCTTCTGGACATACTTTGCAGGACACATATTAGCGTTCAACTCAGTGTTATTCTGTAAAAAAACCCCACAGGAAATAATGAAGAGGTGAAATTGTGAGGCACTATCAAATTCAATATGAACGATGAGTGTTTAATGCAATGAAGACTTAAGGGGACAATCTTGCTCTGAAAGAGACATGGGGCATGCAGGTTTTCAGGACAAAGGCCAATATATACTGCTAGAACTCTCTTAACTCAAATTCTCCTGTCCATCTTAAAGATGTAGATGCTTCATGACAGTCAACCTGACTTTGGCTTTTAAAATCAAGCTTCAATGCAACTGCATTTAAGGACTGAAACCCTTGGCCTTCATAAGAAAGCAGAGATGTCTGGCAAAATCCAAGCTGCTGTAAGAAATAATCAGGTAGCAACAGGACAATCAGATCAGCTCTGGGGCTGGCTTAAAAGTTTGGAAAATGGGAGAAATGTTAGGATCTGTGGTCTGACTGACTTCTAAAATAAATTACATTAGCAACTCATGAAATATACCAACAACATAAGGTTTCATATAGTTCCCTTATATCCAAGATACTGTTTCCAGGAGTGATTATACATTTGGAAATAGATACGGGGAAAATAATACCTTTACTGTGTAAAAAAACAACCCTCCCCAACCTTTATTTTTCACAATACATTTCAAGTTCATGCAGAATGTGTTTACATTTCTCTTTAAGGCAAACAGAAACTGGGTTCTTATTCCTGAGTTGCTTAGCACCAGTAGAAATAGCCAATAAAAATTTAGGAAATGCCTCGCCTTTTGAAGCAGCAGTTGCCTCCTATGCAAAATGTGTCTGCTTTCACCTTCCATTTCTTCTAATGAGCTATTTATGCTAATAATCTCTATTGCTGCTTGGAGCTGTTTCTGCAGATTTCAATCTCTTCAGCAGAAGCACCATGGCAAGAGGTGACAAACTTTCCATGTTTGTTATTTTACCTTGCAGACTATTAGCTGACTAGACAGCACAGAAACACTTCTGTCATTGCTGGTACACGCATCAAGGTCACTCTTAGTTATTTACAGAGTTCTGTATTCCCCAAATACCTAGAAAAAAATAACATTATCTCTATGTATCTTTCTCATGTAGGCATGAGAATGCTATGTCAAGATTAAGAGAAGGAAATGCTCATCTCAGCCAGTAGAGGTTTCTTTAGGGCTTGACTTTACTAAAGGTAAAAGAGAGGATGCAAAAATGCCTTTCTGAAGTATTGGCATTTATGGAGAAAACACAAACTAGTTTTTCAAAGAAATCAAACATTTGAGCCATTTGCATTATCTCGAGACTTCAGATATTTGCTAGAATTTAGGGTGCAGAATTTCTATTTGAAGTACAGGGGGAGCATTTTCAAAGAATTTCGTTACATTCTTCCATTGCCCTTGACTGGCTTTATCTGACCCACCAATTCCAGTAGTCACTGTTCTCCTATGACAGTTAAGAGGACCTCAAGCCATGATCCTAAACCAGAAAATATCTATTTGGAAAAAAATTAAGTACCAGTTCCTATTTAACATAAAAGTGTAGTCCAAGCAGGCAGACAACAGTGCAGAATGGGGTATGACTTCTGAGTGTGCCTTTCTTGGTCACCTGCAGTGTGGAAAAATGTTTCACATTATCCTCTCATTTTTTGGCATGCATTCCCCAAAACTATGTGTTTTAATGACTTGTCAAATACAGCAGTAATTCAAGGCTTCTTTGAACATTTAGTCTCTCTAAGTGCCCATCTCAGCTTATCACATTTTTTAAATAAATGCTAATATTTACAGGTGTTTAACTTAAACATTCACTAAAAAACCAGAACTGCCATGCCTTGATTAAACTTTTGGTTTAAATTGGTTATTAAAGCAAAAACCCACAAGTAATTTCTTACATCTTTTAGGTTACTACATGTCAAGATCAAAAGTCTTCTGAGCTGTTTCACTCAGTAGCAGCACACAACCTCATCCTGAACTGGGAATAATCCACATTCAGTCAACTGCAAAGAGATTACCGTTAACAAGGTCAAGCAATCTCATGAAGTAATTTTTTAACAAAAGTTTGCCAATTTCTTTTTCCTACCTCTGAGAGATTACAAACTACATACCTAGGAAAATACAGTAAATGAAACCGGACAGGAAGAAGAACTCACAAAGTGTCGAATCAATATCCAGTCAGGAAGGTGACTCTCTCTGGTAAGGCACCTCTAAGTAGAAAGTCAGGAAGTTTCCTCCCCAGGTAAGATGAGCTCAAAAAGGCTAAAAAAGGAATGGTTATTATTCTAGCCCTGCCAACACTTCTCTACCATGTGAACGAAACAGCAGCTTGTTGCAGGTTTTTCCTAATAAACAGCTGCAGCATAGGATTTTTACTCTCATTTTATTCTCTATAATGAGACTCACATTATTTCTAAAACCAGCACTGATGATTCAATAACCAGTATGTTCTCTGAGATGTACCTGTTCGGTGATCACAGAAACCTAGAATGTGTTGTATTGGGATGGCTCGTGTACTAGATGAAGTTGCTCAGAGCCTCATCAAGCCTGGCCTTCAATGTCTCCAGGGATAGCGCCTCCACCACCTCTCTGGGGAACCTCTTCCAGTGCCTCACCATCCTCATGGTGAACTTCTTCCTAATGTCCAATCTAAACCTGCCCTGCTCTAGTTTAAAACCATTACCCCTTCTTCGATCACTACATGCTCTGACAAACAGTCCATCCCCGGCTTTCCTGTAGGATCATTTCAATACTCAGATTACTAAAGAGATTACAAAATTCAGAAAGTTGTAATTTCCCCCTGGAAATCCTCGATCCTTAGTGGTCAAAGAGACTGTGCTGTACTCACAGGACAATGCCGATTGTATTGTTTATCTAATGACTGTTGTTCTAGAGTGTTTTTCAGATCTTGTCCTGCCACACTGGTTACTCTGGAAAAAAATCCTGGACACTGACACTTCTCTGCTTCCTGCTTCTTGCCCAGATCTGTCAGAATTGGCCAAGTTCAGGTTCTTCTCCAGTCACATAGAATTGGTGACATAGGCACTCATTCAGGCTTTGTCTCTCCCATCTGCTAACTAAGCTAAGGTAGCAGAAGCTGATTAGCATCCCTGGGAATCTTACCAAGGTGAATATTCTAGAGGAAGTCACACAAGACAGTTCAGTGCTCTTGGAGGGCTCTGTATCTCAGCTTGCCTGGGCTGGTAACCTGTAGTCTGCAGATCTCTGGTTTGAAGAATTATTCATACCTGCTCTTTCAAGAATGGCTCCAGGTTATCAGAGGCTGAGTTCTTTTGTACAGAATGAAGGAGGTGTAGGGCAGTTTTGAAATTCTACTTCCAAAGGCACCAACTTTGACATGCAGAGTAAAAGACACTGCTCTTTCTTACAGCGAAGATGAAACAGAATACATCCAGTTTACTTATAAAAGTTTTATACACCTGAAATATCACAAACATTTACAACTTTCCTGCTTTCTTCTGAGTTCCGAAAAGACTGAGTCATACAATTACACCGCTGTCTCCTTTGACTCCAGTGTCTGTGGTGGCTTGAAGTTCAGTATCTCTTTATACGTAATGCCTGGAAAACAACAGAATGAACATAGTCAGTCTTGCTGGTCTGATGAGAAAAGGAGCTGCACAAACACAAGCAAGGTGCAACCCCCAGCATGGTTGGCTTCTGAGTTAGGTCAGGAACAGAGAGACCCCTTCAGGCAAAAAAACTGAGAAAGAGCATAAAGTGTCTGGGAATCAAGGACCATTCTTTTGCCATTTCAGAGTTGAAGAAATAGCTCAATACTGAAATGTTACAGCTGCTTTCAAAGGGATGCAAGCACCAACTTTACAGTATAGGAGGAAAAACCCTCTGAAAGAACTACTGGGTACATCAGCTTTAGAAGTCAAGTCCTCACTTAAAAGTCAAAATACAAACCTCTGACCTAAGAGGAAAATTAGATTCAGACTCATACCTCTTCTGGCATAGGTATGTTTTCTTCCCCTCAGAGAACCTCACTTAAAATTAAGGCCAGTAACCACTTCAGTCCCTGAGCTAACAGCTAAGGAATCTGTTTGCCTGTTCTACTCACTGGAAAGACCAGGTTATAGAAACTGTTTCTTTGCTATGCTGCAGAAGATGGAAGGGAACACACAAAGGAGAGGGGGAGCCTGTCAGGAGGCAGATAAAAAACCTTTGGGGGTGTTCCAGGAGGACTTGTCAAGAGGAACACTGGCTTATCAATAACAATTCTTTATTTTAATGCCATCTAATTACTCTGATCCTTCAAAAGCAGAGAAGGTAATTTGTAAAGGGGAATACTCCTACTTATGGATGGCCTTTCTATCCGGTAATTTTTTGAAAACATCACTAAAACAAACTCACGCTTCCACTCATCTAGTGGAAGATCCATGTTATCAAAGGTGTCATCATATTTCTCAGCTTCATTTTCTTCCTCAGGATCATGAATTGGCTCAAAGTAAGGGTGCATTAAAGCCTCAGCTGCTGTGACTCTCTTCTCTGCATCCAGCACCAGCATCTTCTCCAAAAGATTTACAGCTATTGACAGAAGACAAACAGTGCATTGAAATCACATCACGGATTCCAGCCTGTACACAGTGATGTTGTCCTGGAGATATTTCAAATAAATACACAGAATTATAAAGCAGAATCACTTGGTGTCCATTCTATAGCCAATGGGGTCAATCTGCATGACAAAATAAGTGTCATGAGCAAGCTATGACATGTACAAAGCCTGATGCAATGCAGAGATACTGTCTTGCTTCTGCATGCAATAGAGCACCTCAGCTAGTGACTTCCCTGTTCCAGCACTGCTGGGCTTGGGGCTTCCCCAGGTGTCTTCCATCACTGCCACCATGGTGCTGAGGTTCAAAGGTACGACAGGCTGCCCAGGGAACTATCCCTGGAGGTATTTAAGAGATAGGTAGCTTAGATTAGTGGTGGGTTTTGGCATAGTTAACAGTTAGACTAGATGATCTGAAAGGTCTCTTCCAATCTTTGCAATTCTATGTTTCTGAGATTCTGTCACCACCTGACAGCAGCAGGATGAACAGGTGGCTGTAGAGCTAATGAGAGTTGCTCTATGTGTGACCAAAACCAAGGCCAAGTACTTTATGAAGGTCACTAAGACCAGCCAGTTGTCTTTTTGTTCAGAATCTCAGCATTGACTTTATCTGCTCTGTGTCGTGGACTTCAGCCAAAATCTTCCACATTCCTCTACAGTGGATTTTACATCAAGTTTACTGTTAGACTGTCAAAATGAGCTACTGTAAGTGAATATGATGAATGATTTGTTTATTCTGTTTTTCTATCCTGAAAGAACGTTCCTGAGTTGGGTGGAGCAGCTGAAGGGAAGCTGAGGCAGTTGTGTGGGACCGGATGCTGCATCTCCTGTTTGCCACTCTGATTCTCTTCAGACTTTTCTCTCAGACCACAGGCAGTTGCCTGTTCTCTGTTTAAGGAGCAGGCAGACAGGCAGCAAAGTGATAGGAAGAAATATCCTAAAACCTAAAAGGAAATGTGGTGAGAGGGTCAGCAAGCTAACTATCCATGAAGGGTAAGAGCTGATTATTAATCATGTTTATTTCTACTGTATCCGAAGATACAATTTTAACTTCTTAAATTTAGATAATTCAATCATCCTAACTGATCCTAACTCCAATAAAGCTGGCTTTGTGAGTGTGCAGGTCATTGGAGAATAGATAAGGCATGGGGAGAGCCATCAGGCTGCCTCAACTCATGTCACAGTTATGCACACTTCATATGATCTGACTGTATCTATCAAGCACAAGCCAGTGCTTCTCAGGAATGCACAGATGTTGCTCAGGATGTATTCATTCCATGACTGTAATGACAGCTTTCTAGTTGCTTCCATTTCTACAGTAGCCAGATTGAACTTTCTAAATTATAGTTCAAATACTATAACACAGAAAAATTTATTAAACTTATTTAATTTCTCAAGGCTCAACAAAGCTGCTCCAGTAAAATCATTGAGCAGATGCTGGATTGGAGCTTAAAACACAAAATACTTCTTTTTTGATACTTTCAAGAAACATCTGATTCTTGGCAGGATCTAAACTTGGCAAGGTTCAGTCGCTAAAATCAGAGTTATGAGTTATGGAAAGCAGGAGAGAAAAACATGAGAACTGTCACAAAAACTATCACATGACTGATACCATGGCTGCCTCCAATGCAAATACAACAATNAGTTATGAGTTATGGAAAGCAGGAGAGAAAAACATGAGAACTGTCACAAAAACTATCACATGACTGATACCATGGCTGCCTCCAATGCAAATACAACAATAAGACAAACTGTAGACATCCACACAAACTGTCTTACCCAAAGGATTTGCATACTTCAAGATGGATGCAAAATCTTTTTTCTGAACTTTTGGGAGGCTTTTGATGTAGTTTTTTGCCTTAAAAGAAACATTAATATTAAATTAGACCTTTGCTACCTTTGCAAGGTGACAACAGTAAATATATGCTTTATATATTCGATAGCACATTGCACACATGAACTTTCTAGAGTTCATAAACCCTGACTATATTTCACCTTCCTGTTGGAAAGAACTTCTCAAAAAAAACCAAACCAACAAGCATTAAAACTGTGATTAAGAAATTATCATGGAAATCTTTAATTAGTAGCAAAATATATTTAATATATTTATCAAAATAAATAATGTCCCTTCCAACCCAAAACCATTCTATGATTCTAAGAAGTATGCATGGAAAACTTGAAAGAATGTCACAATTATTTTATAGGAATCTCTAGAAGTCAACCTTATATGGTAATTCATTACGATTTAAACTATAGTCAGTCTGATAATGAATTTAAGGGTTTTTGTAGTTGAGGCTTAGAGATTCTAAAAGGACATTCACACAAGAATAGGAAAGTAGTAACAGATGCAAATTGGAAGAAGGGAGATTCAGGCTAGATATAAGAAAGAAATTCTTTACAGGGAGGGTGGTGAGACACTGGAACAGGCTGCCTAGGATGTTGTGGATGCCCTCACTCTGGAGCTGTTAAAGGCCAGGCTGAACTAGGCACTGAGAAGCCAGGTCCAGTGGGAGGTGCCTCTGCCCATGGCAGGGGGGTTATAGCTAGATGACATTTAAGGTCCCTTCCAACCCAAACCGTTCTATGATTCCATGAAAGACAAAGTCAGAGACATATGCAGAACAATAGCTTTTTCTCAATAGGTTCATGTTTTCAGTACATTTCTGATGAAAGGTTTTATTAGCTTAACTACATAAAGTTACACACTGGAAGCTTTGCAGTATTTAAATATCTGGATCTTTCATATGCCCAGATAATTTTCTTTGCCCCCTTTACACATCCCTTTGCCGAGTGTGTAAAGCATTTCAAGGCAGAGATGTACCATCAGGGATCATTTCAGTAGTCAATACGTAGTATTTCAGTCAGGCTAAGAACTGAGCATGGCTTAAGCCAAATTAAGGTGTGTAAATCCAACTGCTAAAGAATACTCACATCTTGGCTCTGCAGTTTTTGAACAAAATCTTGAGTTGGTGTACCCGTTATTTTCATTATTTCAGTGAGTTGGTCCAGATCTGAATACCATAAATAAGGAACAAAGTCTTTCACCATACAACTGAAAACCTTGCAAAAATTGAGTTTCTTTTGCTAAAACAAAATCATAATGCAAGGCCTGAATAGCAAATTTATAAAAGATGAGATGAAAAGTTTCCGTTTTTCTTGCAAAAGGTAAAGACACTGAAGGAGCCTGAAATTTAATATCTTGTAATTTAAGAACACATAATTGAATCATCTGCAAACTTCTCTTAGTATCAGGACTTCTCTGTATTTTTGATCAATATCAGTCCAAAAGTACTGGAGTGTCTGAACAATCAACACATACATTGCATGCATCACCCTAGTCCATCCAATACTTAGGTGATGTAGAGGCAGCAAAAGTCACAGGGAACACCATGTGGTGTGATTAAAAGCAAAAATCAGAGGAAACCAGTCTGTATTAGTTCTTCTCCATACTGAGAAACTTCAAGTTAAAAAAAAATAATTAATCCCTTTCCTCCTCCTTTCTCCCATACTTAGCTCAATTCCAGATGCTGTGCTGTTGAAGATGTTGGGGTAAAACCCAAGTCTTCTGCATCCTCAACCAGCATAGACTAATCATCATCAGTATTATGGATTTCAAAGAAGAAATGTCATATTCACAGGAGGCAAATGCTACAGGGAACAGCTTCATGACTCATTTGCTACACTGGTAAGAGCAGCAGATGAGAAGCAGCAATCAACACATGAGGATTCTACTAGCCTCTTCAGTAAAACACAATGGTGGGTAATGCTGATGAAATGAATAAATAACAAAATCCCAAACCAAGTTTGCAGGATAACCTATTCATTTTGTAAACCAAAATCACTTAAGTTAGCTGTTTTCTTATTCACCTGCCTACAGCTGAACCCACAGCTGCATTTCAGGTTATACAAATTCAAATACTCAAAGCCCAACAAGGACTACTATGCTGCAGCAATTTCCTCTGTAATGTATGAACTTCAGCTAATACTTCTGAAATCTCCAAAATCCAGTATGCCTAAAATGCTAGCTTTTCCACTCAGAGTGTAACTTGAAAATTATGACTCGTTCATTTCCTTATTTGTTTACCAGAATGCTCAAGTTTCATTAGCATACATTTTTGTATTTTATTGTTAAGAATTAATGCATACTAAAAATCTGTACAATTTAAATAATTCGATGTATCCTACTTCTCCATAGTCCACATCATTGCTTTGTGCAAATACAATTTTCCTTTTTGTTTATGTGTCTCCTCACTAAATGAGAATAGCATGACCTATGCAATGAAGTCCAGGTCTTACATGTACGTACTTAAATACAAATATGACTACAATGAAATAATTGTCATCCTATGACTCCCTAGTGACTGACAAGCACAAAGCCTCCTCTCTGCAAGAGGAAAGTGGTGCAAAATTATTAGGTTGAGCTGTCAAATCTAAGTAGTTGGCAAAAAAACCTTTAAAATTCTTGGTGTATTCTATTAACACCATCTTCTATTAACTATCACAACTACCGTTGTCAATGAAGTTAATGTTGAATTACAGCTTAATGTTAAGCATAAATCAAATTACAGGACTAAATGTTTCTTTTTTAAATCTAAAACCTTTTAGTAACATTTTTTTGGTAGGAGTCTCAAAAGACATGAAGTGGACTACCATGTGCATGTAAATCCATACACTAGAGCAGAATCTTCTGTATGTGTTCTGGAGCTGTGGAATCTACTACTAGAGAAGTCAAAATATATCTTTTCTAACACCACAGAACCTTTATAATTGGTGATTTGTGATGTGATTCAAAGATCACCTGTTCAATAATACAAGTTTTAATTTGCAGTTTTGCAAAAGTGGTACAGATATTAAATAACCAATTAATGAGAAAGGTGCAAGCCATTTTACTATTCATTCTAATTTATGCTCAGTAGTTTCTGAATAGATCTCCTGTGTCACATAAAAACCTCTCATTATTTTCTTAACATTATTGTCATAAATCCACTGAAGGATACGATCATTTCCTTTGAACAGAGGCCTCCCCGTTATCATCTCAGCCATTATACAGCCCACTGACCAGATGTCAACTGCAAAAAAGACCAACAGGCACATTAAGTTGCTGAATACTCGGCCATTGAAATGTACATAAAAATTAAAAACATATTTTAAAGACATGTAAAATTTACAGCCTGTTACAAAATAAATGTGGGCTTTGCCAAATATGTTTAACAGTACAGGCAGAACTACCAGACTGGAGATAATCTCACACATCATGCAGAATCAGTTTCTCAGTAACTGGCAGACATACGTGGAAAGTAAATTCTCAATGCTTTGAAAATATTCCATAGTTACCCTAGACTAACTTCTGTCCCTTTCCGTTTCTTTTTGAGTTTCAGCCAGCAGATCTTTGCAGGAAGACAACAATCAGTCCAGAAGATGAGGTAGGACTAGATTGTCTCACCCTGTGTACATCTGTATAGTTTTTCTATTGTATTGCATTTTCTGTTACTCAGAAAATATCCACGAAAATCCCCAAATCTGCAACCACAAAAATGATTCCCACAATTTATCTACAAGGAAACGTTGCATAATTATACTGCAATTTCCTCCTCCAATTTACCACTCACTTCAGAAACAAAGGCTTGCTTATTGCCTGATCCAGTGAGGGCTTCAGCTCTGTTGAGACTGACCTGTTTGCGTATAGTGCATCCAGTTAAGGATGACCTCTGGGGCTCTGTACCACCTGGTAACCACATAACCGGTCATCTCACTGTCTGTGTGCCTTGCCAATCCAAAATCCAGAATCTGCAGTGAAAGCACAAAGAACACCCTGATCAAACACCTAGTTACCTATTTTATACAGACTTTATAAATGTGGAAAATAAAAGAATTGGAGCACTCTGCACAGGCTGGCTCATTTTTGCATCTTTTTTTCCACATTGAAGCGTCTTGTTCTCATCTGGAAATTCAAGACAGATGTAGCGAGGAGCTTTAAAATATTTATTCCCATATTAGATACTCCTAATAGCAATGCTAAAAGCTGTAAAACCAGTAAAAAAAGATAACAATTTATTCAACTATTAATTAAAATAATTAATATTCAATGCCATTGAACAAAAAAAATTCCCTGGCCATAGGATGACTACCATAGCTTGTTAGGGCTAAAAGAACAGGACCCATCTTAGGTGGTAATCATTGCTCTCATATCACAGGTGGCACTGTGATATGGCACAATTCAGAATTGCATTTGAATAATATTCTGAAGTAAGAAGGAATCATCCCCTTTGTTTAATGAGTTTTCATAGAAGGGAAAAGTTCCCCTGGGTCACACTGAAAACTTACAAGATTATGGAATTATCATTATTTAAAACTGAGGTTTTCCCCAACCTACCGTCTTAACCACAGAACAACTCTCTATGCATTTTTTAAAAATCAATTAATCTCATTTCTAAGATTCTCAAATAATTATCTCTAGATATAGCATTGTGTACATCAGCCAGATGAAAAATTATTGTTATGGCCTTTCATCAGTTTCTACAAAAATCAGTTAATGCAAAGGCTCACCTGTACAGACCTTTAAAAGATGGTGCTAAAAGCAGCCAGCAGCAGACTGCTGGAATGACAGTCACTTCATAGTTTATCAGGAAAATCATGCATGGGTGTTGTCTAAGTAAAGTCTATTCAAGATAAATCATCAGCATCCACAGATATTTAACTTATATAGCTTTGCATGAACAGCCCCTAGTTTCTGTGAGTTTCAGGCTTCACATATTGACAGAGCAGAGATTTTTACAAGGAACACCTACATGTTAATAGACCAAGAGTGATGTGTTTATAGCACTCTTTGTAATTAAACATTCTGAAATACTTCAGGATAGTTCCATCATTCTCTAAAACGAGCAGAAAGGAAAACTGTATTTTCATCTATAGAGTAAGACGATAAAATGTTATGACATATGTATATTATCACATCCATTAGGCTCAGGAATAAGTGATTAGTACTTAACATGGTAGAGCTTCAACAACAATCTTCCCATGAAACTACTATTCTCATATTCCAATCTTCAACTTTTCAGTTGTAACTTCCAAAGCAACTTTCAAAGCAAGTTTGCAAATCCTTTTTATAACACAGGAATTATGAAAGAGAGAGTAAATTCCCCTCAAGGATAAGCTCCTCTTCTACTCGGCAAACTTAATTTTCCTAACTTGCTTCAATAACTGTAACAAAAATAACTTCTAACTTCAAGACTATAGAAAGTACCCAGTGATTTCCCCTAAGGCACTCTTCACTATCACAGTTCTGGTTCCTCTGTAGCAATTGAAAGTGTTACACAAGAGAGCCAGAGACCTCATTATGGATACCTGATTGCTTATTAATTATTACCAATTCAAGGAAATGTTCCAACTTGCCTGCAGCCTCATTGTCACCAGAGTTGATGCAAGGGAAGCTGCTAAGTGCACAGACATGGAGGAAAAGCTTGGATCACCCCTGGCAGTGTGGTCCTGTGCTTTCTTGTTATAGACCAGAGATACTTTTGGACAATCAGTATTGCCTAATTGCAAACTTTTCTTCTGCATGTGATATCACGGCTCACCATACAACTAGGGACATCATCATTTCACTCTGAGAGCCAGGAAAGAATAACTAAAGCTTAACACTATCATATTTACCTTGTCATCTCACAAAATCAAGTTGTGATACAGTATTATTTGCCTCAATTTATATTGAAAATGTACAAGGTAACATTAAAAATAAATATAAATTGTGTTAAATAAGGAGATACAGCACTCATATCACACAAAAATATCTTAGACCTGAGCCGAATCTCAAAATTGCACAACTCTGTCTGAGGGAAGAGAACCAAGTCAACTGTTTTTTCTAGATTCTGGCTTTTTGTGTTAGATCAGGAAATTCTGAAATAGAGAACACTGAATATTCAGGTCAGTCTCCAAAGAGCAAAAAATTGCATTACAACAGCTACACACAAGCATGATTTATCCACCAAAAAAACATTTTGCAGTGTTGCATCCCCTTTTATTTTAATTGAGTGCATCACAACTTCTGATCTTCTTCTGTTATCTCCAAGCTTGTACTATTAAGAATGATAGAATGGCACAGGTTGGATGGGACCTTTCCCATAATCAAACCAACTCTGACAAGAACCACCACTAAAACATGTCTCTAAGCACTATGTCTACCTATCTCTTAAATACCTCCACGGATGGTGCCGCAGCCACTTCCTTGGGAAGCCTGTTTCCAGACTTCTTATGTTTATTCATAGATGCAATTCTCACATAATTAACTAACCCTCCATATGATCTTATGTCTCTTCTACGGAGGAAACTTTGGCCATGAGATCTGAATGTATTACAGATAAGGACACAAAAGCCCCTAATTAAGTTTACTGCTGTTTTGTGAAGATGTACAAGCCAATCATGATTCAAGCAGAGGACAGAAGATGTAGCTTGATTTCGAAATGAACTGGAAAACCTTACTAGCCTTTCAGATTGACATAGCTAGGAGAAAATAGGCGACAAAAACAATTCTAAAAATTAATAATGATCTATTAAAATACAAGAACATAATTAAATGGTGACTGGAATCTGTCAGAAGACTCTCTACATTCAAGAGAATATACTACATTAATAAAATAAGCAGTGTTGAATACTACATAATACTACTTCATAATAGCTGTCATTTTTATAATAAAGTAATTCTACTTTACAGTCACACAAATGCATTTTTCTAGCTCGGGGTACATTGTAAAATTATTTCTGAACTTCAAATATTATCCATTCTAACAGGCTTTGGAAAACTTCCATTGATTGTAAGAGATTGCAATCAGATTTAGTATTTCAGTTAAGTGACTTAGAAGGAAGTTTGAGGAGACAAATGTTGCACAAGAATTACTGCTCCAATGGACTCTACTGAGAATACTTCCAAGGAAGTGTAACATAAGCTGTAACAGCAACACTTCAGGACAGACAAGCTACAGGAGAATCTACAGACTGATTCTCCAAGGGGCCAGTGAAGCCCCATGTCCACACTGGGAAGGGGTGTGGGTGTGCATCATCCTCCTCCTACCCATCTTTGGAGGGAAGCCTTGATGAGGAGGATGAAAGGAGTCACGGCACACACCAACGCTTGCCCCATTCCAGAAAAGCAGTAACTAGGTAATACAACAAATGTTATCAAAGGCACCTGACTTGCAGTGTAGTGGCAGAAACAGCTAACAGCTGAACTACAGAAGGCTGAATTAGGAATTGGCTCCCTTTAATGATTTCTTTTTAGCTCACTACTTCAATTAAGAGCAGAGATAACACAGAATAATATTCCTATGAAACTCCCTGTAGTTTACATGCACCTGACACTACTGTTAGTTTTAACAGAGCAAAAGAATCACTTTCAAAGAAATAAGATCTTATTGTTTGTGGTGAGCAGTATGTGATTCCTCTCACACTTCTCTGAGGTGATTAGCAGCAACATATTATAAAAACAGTTCTTCATTATTGCTCTTCTCTGACTTGAAAAGTATTTTTGTTGATAAGTGCAGAAAAATATACCAGTACTCACTGCAAAACACACCACAGAGTAATGTTCTTAAATAAATACTTACATAAGGAGCAGCCTCTTGCAATTTTTTTTCAAGACTGTTACCACTTCCCACCTGATCATCTTCCCTTTCATTTTCCAGCATTTCCCTATTATTCCATGGCTCCTTGGAGACTTGCCCATGTTTCACGTTGTCTTCTGAGGTGTGTTTCTAATACATCCAACTGGTTTTTCTAGTAAACTTATCTTACCTTCAATTCACAGTCTTCATTTACTGCCAAGTTTCCAGGCTTTAGATCCTGTAATCAGATTTGAAATGGATATTATCCACTTATTTTCCAGCAAGCACAATAAAGCATGCTGTCTTTCATTTAGGTTTAATGGTTTCCACGCAACTACTTTGAACAGCAAAGTGTAAAATGATGACAAGGATCTAAATCATAAAATTAAATATAATAAAACATAAGCTTGAATACTTTTGGCCTTTTTCCAATATGGTTTCCCACCAGACAAATAACTTTTTTCTGCAAGAAGCTGGTAAAATATTTGCCAGTGAAGGAACTAGGGTTTGGACATAAATCTGTTGCCTTTAATGCTAACACCACAAAGTTGAAGATTTACATATACCGAGAGGGAGTAAACTTCCTTCATTATTTCTGGACATCACATATCTAAAGATACTTTTAAAAGTTTCCACAGCCTGATAGATCCGGAAGTAGTACTGAAGGAATCAAACAAGTTTTTACATAAAACCCTGTACTCTCTTTCATGGGAAAATAGATTTCCTAATGAAGACAACTGAATGAAGACTGCAACATCAAAAAAAAATCTCTTAAGTCTCTTCAGCTATTATAGAGACCTAATAAAAATCTTTAAAAGCTGTACTTTTAAATTTAGCAACAAAGGGAGAAGTACTGGATTTCACAAACTTGAAGATTCTTAGATATTCATAAAGAAAAATAAAACCAATCAGAAATAATTTCTCTTCAGCATCTGCAAATCTTTGTCAGTTTACCACAGGACATTTAGAGGAATCTTCTCTCTGAACTTTTAAACAAGCATCCAGTTGTTTTATATGAATATTTTTAATATCAGATGGGCCTCGGGGAGAAAAAAATTGGTGCAAAGAACTGCAGTGAAACCAAGAAGCTCAAGAGCCATCAAAATGGAGCTTAAAAAAAGTTTAAGCTACTGTACACTGAGAGTACAATCACAGAAGCTGCAGAAATAATATCAATATATTTTCAATTTCCATGTCCAGTTTAAAGCTACCAAGCAACATGCACTTTGGTGGCATGAGGGGGTCCTACAGAAAGGCAGGGGAAGGAATTTTTAACATAATATCGGATGGGAGGACTAGAAACAATGGATATAAATTAGAGGGGGATAGATTTAGACTAGACATAAGGAAGAAATTCTTTACAGTGAGGGTGGTGAAGCACTGGAACAGGTTGCCCAGGGAGGTTGTGGATGCCCCATCTCTGGAGGTGTTCAAGACTAGGCTGGACAGGGCACTGGGCAGCCTGGTCTAGTGGGAGGTGTCCCTGCCTATGGCATGGGGGTTGGAACTCGATGATCTTTAAGGTCCCTTCCAACCCAAACTGTTCTATGATTCTATGATTATAAATGGGCCATTTGTTTTGATGTAGTTTTTGAGGCCTAGTTCCATGAAATCATCATTCAGAACTCCTTCTTGACAAAGCAAAAGTGATTTAAAATTAATTGCTGACACAACAGGTATACCAGAATATAAACATCTTCTATATCATCTCCACTTACCCTGTGAATTATGCCCGAAGAGTGAATATACTGTAAAAAGAGAAAATTTTTTTAATTAATAAGGCAAGGGACAAAGTACTTTTCATGGCACTAACGTAATCTGAAATTAGAAAATATTTAATTATTGCACAGAAGATATTCTTAGCTGTTTTTATCATTCAGATAATTAAATTAGCATTTCATCCTTCAAGCACCCAATAAGGAGAAAGCAGTAAAAGAGCCTGAGTACTGCAACAAATCAGATAGTTTTAAAGTTCTTTCCACATGAAAGAGTGCTCTGGGATATGCAAGTATTGTTCACTTCAGGCATGAGAAACTCGTCTGAAAGACACAGATACCATACTATTGGCACCATACTACTGACACTGAGCAAACAGTTTCCAGAAAAGATGGATAAGATGTGAATCCTACCAGCTTACCTGGAAAGTTTTCATTTTATTCCACCCTAAAGAATGGGACAATAATTGGGAATGGAGTTACTGGGAAACAGCCTTGAGAGCCAAGAAACCAACCAGGGAGAGTCAGGGTTGTGTCAGAGAGGTGCACAGAAGAAGCAGTGAACTTTGCAGCATGACTGAGAAACAGCTATAGCTCCAGTAACCATTTTCCTTTTCCTCAGCAGCCATGAAGATGAGCAATTAATGTTGTTAGTGTAACAGCTCCTCTGCAAAGGAATCCTCGTAGTCCACGTAATGAGGGGACTTAGGGAAAAGAAAACCAAAATATAGATCAAAGCCAACCTCTTCAGACAGGTTCAATGTACATTTCAGACTTAAGTTCCTGATCTTAAACAAAACTGGTACAACCAGCAGCAAAACAAGCAGCAAAAGATCTGGATTTAAGGCACTGAGTTTTTAAATCAGTGACTGAGCAACAAATATAATCTCTGACATTTACTTCTTTCTCTCTTACACCCTGACACAGCACTCCAGATGTGATCTTGTAGGTTCTCAAGAGAGAGGGGGAAAGCCCAAATAAGTAACTACCCTTAATCCCATGGCTACAACTTCACCAATCCAATTGTGGTAGGCTCTGCTGCTCAGACCTGCTGTTGACTGCAATGCCCCAGCTCATGCAGGACCTGTCAGTTGTGGTTGAGCAGTTCCTGCTGTTCATTGCTTGAAGGTTAGGCAAGCTTTAACATGAACCCCAGGAAGAGATTAAGTGCTTCACAGGATTTCCTGGGGCAGACACAAGGGATTGAGGGCCCAGGGCTCTTCCCCAGAATGTAGGATGTAGAGCCACTACAGCAAATGAACAAAAATGTCTTTGCTGTCATGAATGGGAATGAAGTGGGAGGAATCAGATGCAAAAAGAGGAATTTTGTAATTTGTTAATTACAGTGATGCCTTCTCAGTGAACCACTGTAAGCTATTTTTGCTAGGAGGACTGTAGACAACAAAGAAATAACTAGGAGTCCCAGGAATTTCTGCACCTTAGTATGAGGCATGTAGAAACAGGAATTAAAAGGACTGCACATTTCAGAGCTTCAGTTAACATATATCTCATCTATATGGGGGGGGGAAGAGCATTGTTTTCCTGGTGTTCTCACCCCTCTGAAGGTTTTATGAGTTTTCAGAGCACCAAAATCAAGTTTGCACCTTGGGTAGAATCCCTATGTCTTCTAAACACCCCTCTTAATATTAAACTATTGAGACTACAAGAAATAACATTTATTCTTGGTGCTAATGCACACATTAGACTTTCTAGAAAATGAAATACCAGTGCTGTACTGCAGTATTTCTTTAACAATAGCAGTATTTTTTAAACTGCATTTTATAATCTGCTGGCAGGTAGCAGCATGGGAACTTTGTTCAGAAAATTTTCCATTTCAGTTCAATAACTTTCTGAAATGGGATCTTACTGACTTTCCTCACTAAATTCTCTACTTATTGACAGATTTTTCACTCTTAACACAGCAGAACCATCCAGACCAGAGCATCTGTATCCTTCACAATATTATTACCATTTCACCCAAACAATATTTGATTCAAGAACCCTGTTAAGGTGAGCAAAGTGCCTCAGAGTGCAGGAGCTCTGTGCATTATCCTAAGAACAGATTTTGGTAGCATGCATGAATCCTTGAATGCAACCTTCATTTTGTGCTAGGAAGCTGTCCAACGGTTGTCTAAATCCAAGCATTCCTGTCTGTATATGCAATCTTGACACAAAATAAAAAGTTAATCAAAAGGGAATCAGAGAAGACTTAGGAGAAAATATTCCACGCACCATGCAAAATGAAAATGAGGAGCAACTTGGCAGAGAAGGAAAAACTGAAGTGGAAAGAGTTGAGAAGGGGGAAGAAAAAGGAGATAAGCAGAAAGAACAACATAAAGGTGAACAAAAGACAGTAAATATGGATAACAAAAGGAGAGAGCAAGAGCAGGTAAATATTAGTGTGAGCATGGCAAAAGAAGCTTGAACAGATGTTTTATGGCCTGAGAGCTATCTGTCTGCTCTGAAATACAGAAGGAATAAATAAACTCAGTTGTCACCAACCTCCCCAGACCTTTGAGAATGCAAACCCAGCTGGCACTCCTCTGGAAGTGTGACCCAAGACTGGACATGCTGGAAGCTCCTGCCCCTTTCCACCTACACTAAGACCTTCAGCTTGCCTTCTGTACTCCTTGGCAATAAACAGCTCTTCTGTCAAACAAAACAAAAGAAATTATGAAAGCCCTTCCAAATGGCAAGCTTGTACTTAAATAAAACTTCATGCCAGACTAAGGCAAGAGAGGAGCATGTCATTATTTTTAAGAGGTGTCAAATCACATAATTTTTTCCTACCATAGATGAAGTTAAATTCTG
Organism: Turnix velox; assembly: GCA_013400935.1. Taxonomy (NCBI): domain Eukaryota; kingdom Metazoa; phylum Chordata; class Aves; order Charadriiformes; family Turnicidae; genus Turnix; species Turnix velox. Next base: position 312,646 of record VZTY01030666.1, on the reverse strand, counting down.
ACAAATTACAACGCTCACCTTGTGAGGTGAGAAATTAATATTTCATTCCCTACAGAAAGAAGACAGCAAAATGCTAATAACAGAAACTATCTGACAAATAAGGGCTGCATAGAATTATAGAGCAAAGATAGTTTTGATAATGAATCCTCCTGAACTTAGTATGAACTTCCTACTGACCCCAATTTATAAATATCTTTTAAATCAAACATGTTTGACCATCTGGTCAAGGGGGGTTATCCTCCTCCTCTACACCATCCTGGAGAGGCCACATCTGGAGCACTGAGTTCAGTTCTGAGCTCTCCAGCTCAAGAAAGATAAGGAGCTACTGAACACTCCAGTGCAGGGCTACAAAGATTATCAGAGGACAGAAGCAACTCTCTTATAAGGAAAGACTGAGACACCTCTGTGTGTTCAGCCTTGAGAAGTCTGAGAAGGGATCTCATCAATGCTTATAAATATCTAAAGGATGAGTGTCAAAGGGGATGGGGGCCAGATTCTTTTCAGCAGTGCTCAGCAACAGGACAAAGGGTAACAGCCACAAATTGGAACACAGTAAATTCTATCTCAACATGAGGAAAAAATTCTTTGCTTTGAAAGGCTGTGGAGTCTCCTTCTCTGGAGATATGCAAAACCTGCCTAGATGTGTTCCTGTCCAACATGCCCTAGATGAACCTGCTCTGGCAATGGGGTGGGGCTAGATGATCTCCAAAGGTCCCTTCCAACCCCTGCCATTCTGAGATTCTGTGATGTTGAACATACAGTCAATCCAGAACCAATCTACAGATGTAGAAACAAATGTAGAAACAAAGCCTGAAAGGAACTGACTTGGTGCCTTAGCAAAAATCTCCCTCATGCCTTCACAATAGATCACTTATGCAAACTTTTTACTACATCACACATAAAGCAGTTATAATAGGAGTGTGCAATGTGCCAAAACCAATCAACAGCCTTCTTGCCTGGAAATAGCCATAAAATATTTACATACTTTACACAAAGGAAAAATACATATTGCAGGTAACATCTTTAATAACAAAACCACACCAAAGCAGAGACCGTTAAAGTAAAAAGGTGCAAAAAATTAATGGGCTACAAAAATGAGAGGTTAAGCTTGGGAAATTGAAAGAGTTTTAGGACAAAGACCTAGAAAGTGGCATATGCCTCCATTGAGCACTAGCTGAGTGTAAGCTTTGTTCCCCCCACTGTGCCAAAAAAAAGCACTATAAGTAAACAAAAATGGGTTTTATTCCAGATACAACAGGCCTGAAAAGTACAAGTTTTGTGGAAAACTTGGCACAACTTTTCTAAATTACCAGTATCTGTAAAAGAAAGAACAAATTGTTGACCCATTTTCTTTTTTCTCTGTGGCTAGCAATACTGCTTTCAGCTTAACCCACTTCCTGGGACAGACAGTGGTGCAAGAATGTCGTAAAGATAATTTCATCCAAGTGAAGTACTGTGGCTGAATAAATTGGTTCAAGAAAAATCAAAAATTTAATGGAACAGACACAGTAAAAAATGTTCTCAAATGTCTGCTGTGCAGTAGGAAATGACAAAACATCAGAGTCTACTAGCTGAATAATGTCTTATTTCCTGATGGCAATATTGAGACAAGTATAGTCTCACTCTTCAAAGTTGTGTTGGGAGAGACAAAACATTCAGGCAAACCATTTCCTACAGAAGATCTAACACAGTTACAGAGGCCAAAGATACCAATTAACCAATACTATCTCAGTATCCCTGCTGTTTGCCTTGTAATTGGAATGAGAACTGCCCTCATTTTTATAAAATTCTCGGAATAGCAGCTTACATCAAAAACTTCTGCTTTTTTCCCCTGTGGTAGGTTGACCTTGGCTGTCCACCGGGTGCCACGAAGCTGCTCTCATTCTCTCTCCTCAGCAGGACAGAGGGAAAGAAAATATAATAGAAAAGCTCACGAGTTGAGATGGGGACAGGGAAATCACTTTCCAAGTGCCATCATGGGCAAAACAGATTTGACTAGGGAAAGATTAATTGAATCTATTGCCAGTTAAAAGAACAGCTACAAACACCAAAATTACATTCACCCCCATCCCTCCTGTCCTCTCAGGCTCAGCTTCATTCCTGACTCTTCTACTCACCCACCCCAGAACAGTGCAGAGGGACAGGGAACAGGGACTGTGGTCAGTTCATTGCATGCTGTCTCTGGTGCTCTTTTCTCCTAATGCTATATACCTACTCCATCATGAAGTCCTTCCCACAGGCTACAGTCCTCCAGGAACAGGACCAGCATGAGTCCTCTCCATAGGACACAGTCCTTTAGGATCAGACTGCCCCAGTGTGCCACTGATCTTGCCACAAAACCTGCCAGAAGCCTGCTTTGGTGCAGGCTCTCCACAGGCTGCAGCTTCCTTCAGGACACATCCACATGCTCCAGCATAGAGTCCACCATGGGCTATAGTGTGGCTATCTGCTCCAATGTGGTCCTTCATGGGTTGCAGGGAGCAATCTGTGCCACCATGCTTTTTTCCAAGAGCTGCAAAGGAACCTCTGCTCAGGCACTTGGAGCATCAACTTGTTCTTCACTGACCTGTGCATCTGCAGGGTTTTTCACATTAACCCACTCCTCTCTTAAACTTGCTATGCAACATTTTTGCCCCTCACAAACACTGCTGATGGGCTCAGGTTTAGCCAGTGGTGGGCCTGTCTTGGAGCAAGCTGGAACTCATTGTGCCTGACACAGAGCAGCTCCTGGAGTCTTCTCACAGAAGCCACCTCTGTAGCCCCTCGCAACTAAACCTTGCAACACAAACCCAGTGCCTCTTTTAAAGTCTGCCCTGTTTTCTTCAGATGTACATCAACCATGCATAGTTGTTCTGCTTGACTTTTACTGATCCAACAGACATCAGCATCAACCTTCAGTGCCCACAAATGCTACTCTGTTGGCCAGAGTGAGAAAACCTAAGCCACTATGACCAAAATGTCTTTATAGGCCATTTAATTTGAATGAAATTCTTCATCCTTCCCACTACACTCAACTTAAGCTAATTTTTTACAGTTCATATATTGCTTGCCCATAAAATTAGCCTAAATTATGTCTCTCATCATTGGTGAATAGCACTCCTCTGCTGGGTACCTGTTTTCCAGTTACCTGCAATTAAACTGACCACCATGGTCCGCGAGAAAATACTTCCTACTGCATGGATTGGTAATTAGGGAACAACTCCACCTTCAAAGCCCAAATTGGAGGCAAATTCCCTCTAGTTTAAATATAGCAAATTTCCCCAAACCTGGCTTTAGTTTCTGCGTTTGTAAAATGAGACAACATTTAAATGCACAAACAAGGAATAAAAAGAATAATTACTTAGCGTATCTAAAATGCCATGTGAGTAGAGTAAAACTCTACTAAATGAAGAACACATAATCTGAAGTGGGGTGAAAAAGAAATTAACAACATACAGCTCATCAACAAAATATATATACTAAATTTGGTGATGGGAGCAAAACAAATTAGTATCTCTTAAGTACTGAGAGACAAAAGAATCCCAGGTACACTATTCCTGATGTCCAGGAACAGTATGCTTTGTTTTTAATAGTGTTTCTGAATGCAAATATAGATTTGTAAAAAACAGTATCCTGATGGATGTGCCAGACCTTCCTACACCAAGACCCGTTTTGCATTTCCATTGCACCAGCATATCTCTGCACAACACAGCTTTCAGCACACCCAACTTCATTTATCCCTGCAGAAGAAGCAGAGGAAAGTCTGTTTATAAGTTCTATGTTGCAGGGATGGGATTGTAAAATCAAACATGTATGATGTAAGTAGCAGCCAAGGAACAACATTCAATTCCAGAAATTCAGTTCCATGGTCTCATTACAACATGCATCTCCAGAGCAGGAAAGGGAATTAAACAGCCATCTCTGCAGGAAGAGTCTGGCTGAAGCTTGCAAAGCTAGGTCAAGGCTTTTGTTCTCTTGGAACTGTTTCACAAAAGAAAGAATTGAAAAAGTAATAGCCTTTTTATGATCAACAGCAGTGCATATCCAATAATTTAAGAATTACAGTACCAATCAAGACAAGTATTTTCATACCCTATTAATGTAAGTTATAGATGGATAAGGAGCATCAAGAGTATCTTCTTTTTGTGTTGTAAGATACAAACTTTAGTAATCACAGTCAATTTTTTTAAAAGCCATATACAGGAAAAAAATCAGTAGCAATAATTAAGCAGAAAGATGAAGAAACAAAACATACAAATTATATGACAGCTAATACATTTAGAATTATTGCTGTGAAAGTCAGTAAGATGCATAAGTATGTTGTTCTGCTATAGCTGTTGGCTCTGCAGCCCACAGAATTACAAAACCAAGAAACGGAGAAATTAATACAATCATAGAATCATTTAGGCTGGAAAAAAACTTTAAGATCATCAAGTCCTACTGCTAATTTAACTCAGATCCACTCATGAATGGTAGGAAAAGCTGGTCAATGCCATTGTGAGGCCACTCAATAGTATGCAAAAGGTCATGGTGATCAAGGGATGTTCCCTTTGATGGGAAGAAAGTATATATTTTCTCTGTTTTCAAAAAGACGAAGGAGGAAGAGGATCAAGGCACTAGATCCCAGTCAGCTATATATCTCTCTCTGGGAAGGTAATGAGTAAATAATTCTAGAAACCATTTCCAAACATAACAAGGACAAAGAGGTGCCTGTCAGCAGGTAACATGGATTTACAAAGGAGAAAATCATGCCTGAATAACCTGTTAGCCTTCTATGATACTACAGTGTATGATGGGAGAACTGTTGATGTTGTTTAGCTTGATTCTAGCAAGGCTTTTGAAATTCTCTCCCATAACACAAACATATACAGAGAATGATTAATGGACAGTGAGGTAAAATTTAAATGGGTCCTGGATCAGTGTAAGGAAGTCCAGCTGGAAGCCCATCACTACCACTGCTCTCCTAGGGTCAGTGGAAAAAATTTCAGATCAGGGAAATCTAAGGGCTCAAGAAATACCTGAGGACTCAAGGCATTTGGTGCCCTGCCTTGGAACTTAGTGGTGGTTTCACTCTCAGTCTCAATGCTCTCCAACTAGCCACAGTAAGAGGTATGGTAAAGCAGCACCACAATTGACTACTGGACAAAAAGGCAACTAAAAAAATTACAGCAGGGATGCTCTGGCATACTTCAATATGGAAATCAAGATCATCCTGGATCGATGTACTGTATAGATCTTTAATGACTACCTTTTCTTTTTGCTTGGAAGAAGTCACAGAGAGAAGACATACAAAAAAACTCCCTCAGATAAAATTTATCATCACAAAGCCACTGCTGCACAGAATGCGATTACCTTTACTATCCAAGCCAAGATAAATTTTATCCTGTCATCAAATGCTAAGACTTTATAGCTGCCCTTAAGGGTTTACTAGGAATAAAAGACTATGAAATCAAAATAATAGTAAAGTGTCAAACCTTTAAACCTTTCAACACTTGATACACCAGGAACTGGATTCGGTCTTCACTTAGTTTCTCATGCTTCATTATCTTACTCAAGTCTGTTCCCATAAACGGCATGACAAGGTAGCTTTAAAAAAGAGAAAAAAAAGGGAAAGAAAAGAAAAAAGGACAGAATAACTTACATCAAATAAACCAAAACATAATTGTATGTTATAGTTCAGTGACAATATTAAATTACAGATCATTCAATTTACTAAAGAATTCCTCCATCATCATTACCACCATGGCCTCCAAGTTTTTCTAGTTTTATTTATTTTGATTGTCATAATGAGGCATTGCCCAACCCTGTCACTAATTATGGAAGGTTTCTAGTTAACAAAAGAGCACAGATTCTGAACTAGTTAGAAAGAACCTAGCAAAGAGCCATGCGGTACTTCAACAATCCCTACACTTAAAACAAGGACATTCACGCACTGCTATATATTGCACCATCATGGTAACAGGCAGCAAGCAAGCCACTTAGATGGTTCATTCAAATAGTCCAGGTCAGACTAACAGAAACAGAGCTGATCCAATTAGGAGGCAACAATGGCTTCCATTTGTTTTCCTCAGGCATTCATAAACTGGGATTTTTGGTACTTAGAACTGGTAAGGAACACCAGAAATAGAAAGCCTGTGAAAGCCAAGCTGGCATTTTAGAGCTAATCACATAATATCATGGACTGGAAGGGAACTCAAGAGATCACCTAGTCCAATCCCCCTAGACTAGGTCATACAGGAATGCATCCAGGCAGGTTTTGAATGTCTCAATTTAAGACACAAAACTGTTCACGTTGCTTGTAGTAAACCCATCCTTCAGAGTCTATCCTTAAAGTCAGGTCTGAGCATATGGCAGAGCCTGTGATGTCTGCCACCTACTTTATTCTTGAGGATGAAATGACCAGTTTTCCTCTTATATGAAAATGAGCAGATGTATTTTCACAATGAGAAAAACTAAATTTGATCTTTGTTTCATAGGGACAAATTTTATTATTTAGACTTAAATGGGTTTCCTCTGGTTAAAATATGTAAATTGTAATCTGATTTCTACTATTAAATCTGTATGAAAACTTCATTTGTTCCATTAGAATTGTTACTATCGATAAAATAGAAATGGAATATAAAGTCATAAGGGAGACGAGGCACTGATTTAGTTACTAGGAGTAATAGGTAATATTTTTAACATTTCCTAGGTACCAAACATTTTTTGATAGAACTTTGGAGATCAGGACTCATGCTTCCAAACCTAGCATTCACAGACAAACTGGCTATCCTTTAGATAGAAAAGATGAGCAATTTAATTCTGCAACTATGTAAGGACAAAACAAATAAGGAGAAAAGAATGACATTGCTTATCACTGCCTCAGTATAACACAAAAAATGTTTCCCATCAACAAACCAAGTGACCTAGAAAATGGAATTTAACCTCTTTGTTGATGTTCCTGACAGATAAAAGCATAGTAAGTTCTTCTCCCACTCAAACTTATTAAATGTATTTTTCCAGAGGCTGTGAATATTTGCAATGTGCCATTAAAAAAACCCTTTTAGTGACTGTTTAGAAAAAAAACAGAGGTAGAGAGAAGTGGGACAAGAGAATCAAAGAAATCAGATTCTTTTACTTGTAAGTATCTTTTACTATGGTCATGATCCTCAAGCATTCATCAGGATTTTGCTTACCTGCCTTCATCTATAGAAATCTCAAGGCTATGGGTAGACAGTGCTTTATGTGGACATACAAAGTTCAAAACAACATATAACCATTTAACACTGCTCAGAACAGGAAGAGAAAGACAAATAAGACCATGTTTTTATATATGCACAATTTTCTAAGTTTACAAATTGATGAGTTCAAATATATATGACATTGAAAATTCCTTCATAAAGGAAATGGGATGTTGTCTTCACTCTTTGTTACATTGACTGGTGGAGCAGAGGAGCAGGAGAGCAGTGTAGCAAGCAGAGCAGGAGCATGTTTGGGCTAGAAGCTGTCAGAGATCTCACGTTCTTTAGGGACTGGCTCTGGTGAAACCATCCACCTGGCTTCTGCTGCGTCTAGCCACAAACCCACATGAATTTATACAGGAAGACAAAGATCACATGACTAGTCAGTAAAGTGTCCCTCAAATGGCCTATTTGACCTCTAGTTCACAAACTTCTGTTTTAAATGTACACACATCATCCTCTGCTCACCTCTAACAGTTTACTTAAAACTGTGAAAGTAAATTTTGCCATAGGTCCACCTGAATTAGTTTCAGCTATAAAAAAGCCCCTCCATGTGACTTGTACTTCCAAAACCTGAAGGATGATTTTAGAATTCCAATTAAAGGACAGTGGTTGAATGCTAATTATATGTGTAATATAAAAAAATCTAGCACAATAAAGACAACATCCTTTTTTTTCCCAAAGGATTAACATGAACACAGTCCATGTTTTCTGTACTTCATTTTCTACATTTTCCTCGTTGACAGCTTTCTTTGTTAACACATAAATATGCAAGTTCAGTTTTGAAACATGGCTACATTAGATGAAATCCAGAAAAGTTCTATGAATGCAACATGAAATCTACATTAAACCCACAAGGACTTCTGGTGCTCTAGTGACTCTAATCCACTAGTGATGGAGCAGCATCCACATGCAGAGCAACAGACTTGCTAAATATCTTGTGCTTGAGATGCTGCCAAAACATCAGAGATATCATTCAGGCAACCTGGGCCTTAGGGTAGGGAGTCAGTATGTGAAAGATGGATCAGAGAATCCAACAAATTGCCATTTTCAAAGGGCCCACAGTAGCACTCACTTTATAAGGTAGATAATTGGTTCCAAGGTTGATTTCAAAACCTCAGTCTATCAGTTCTGAAGTTGCACATGAGTTTTATGGAGATGAAATTCAGAACAAAATCCATGAAACAGCAATTTTTGATTTCTCCATTTAAAAATACTACAGCTTTCCTCCTGCTCAAGTAATGGTGCTCCCAGGCACCAACTTCTTAGAACTTACAAGTCATTAAACTTCTCCAGGCTTGCATCCGGTGTGAACACATCCAATATTCCAATGACCTAAAAACAAATGAGAGAAAAAAACCTGACAACCATGGATTAATACTGATTTAACACCAAAAAATCCCAAACAGCATAATAAATGAAAAAATATAATCAAAACCTTTTACACAGTGAGATGCTGGCTGTAGGGATAAAGAGAGCAGAAAAAATAATCTAAAGTAGTGCCTAGCAACAGCAGGATTTGCTGTGTGTTAAATTTTATAGTTCTCAGGGCTGTTTGACCCTGTGATAAAATTAAAAAAAAAAGTGTTTACTCGAACAAAAAGTTCATAGGCTAACAGTTTTATGTAAGAGGAGAGAGAATCTGTTAACTTGAGCCTCTGAAGTGTCAAAAATAAATCAGATAAATTGGTTTACAACCTGAAGCACTCATATGTGCTACTCACCTCGCTGCCCCGGCTGCCTGACAACAAAGAATACTTTAAACATCTTCTAATTTCAGTAACAGGGTACTTTAGGTATGTAGAGTACAACATCCAATTGGAAGTACAGAGAAGAAACTAGAACCAAGATGTTTTTATGGAGAGTAAATTATCAAGAGCTTAATCTGATTTGCTATGACTTCTACCTTAGGTTCTTCTTGAGAGCATCTTTTTGTCAAAAAAAATATTCTAACACTCAACAGACGAATAACAATCTAATAAAACTTCCCATTGCAGTTTTTTCCTTCTGTCATGGTTTCAAGCAGGACTATACCAGAAGACAAGGTGCATTACGGCAACTGATGATGTTTGCCTCATCAGAAAAGTAACTACACAGAACTAGGTGCTCTAGCAGATTTAACTGGAAATGCCTAAAACCAGATCTCACTTGGATGTTGCTTAATCCAGATACTGCCTAAATAGCAGAGGCTTTCAGAGTTGTTTTTTTCTACTTCTGCTTCTAATTCATGACCATTTCTGCCTGCTTGGAGGAAGCCTCCAAAGCCCTACAGTGCTCATGGTGTTTCCCAGGTGCAGGCTGCCTTGTCAATAGGGATACACAGGGATTTATTGGAAAGCTAGCTAAAAGACTATAACTTTATAACCTAGTTCAGACCTATCTCCATGGCCATACAATTTAAGAACACAAGATTATATATTGAACTAAAACTACATGAAATTAGAACCTGCAAGAAAAAAATGGGGGGGTAATGTCATAGTACATCATCTGATGTTACCACTGAAGAACTTAAAGGACTGGAAAATCCACTTTGACACCCAGATGGATTTTGGACACTACTGCTCTGTCTAAATTGTGCAACAAAACAGAAGTCTTAAAAAAAAGTACGTGAAAGTAAAGAGAAGTGAGAGCAGACATGCAGGAAAACAAACATTGGCAAGAAGACTTTATTTAAAACTTTAAATGAAAATCTCCAACTGTGGTGAAATCCCTGATACATATATTTTTACCTTTTCCACATTCAAGGGAACTACTATAGTTAGTCTGGATATTATTAAAATGTAACAATGAACAAGACAGAAATATTAATAAAGATGAGGACAGAAAATTACAACTCTTTTACTTTGTAGCCACATATATTCTTGAAAGAAATCACTAATAACATTTTTCTGAAGACTGTTATATGACACTAATTAAATAACAGAACTACCATAAAATAGTAATTAAACCAACACATGATGTGACTATTACTTGTTGTAATAACTTTAGTGCTAATTTTACAGCACAGATTTTTTTATTATTGCCTCTTTGGCTGACAGTTTTACATAAGGTTTTCCATTTCTCTGTGGAGGCAGGGAGAGAAAGGAATCAGGGAGATGTCTGTGACAACAATGGAGCATAATGCAGCTCTACAGGCATTTCCTAGGGCAGCACATGTACATGCACACAGAGGATACCCAGACAAAACTTACATCCTCTCCAAAGATTTCTGAATTAAAAAGTAACTTAACCTTTTAGCAGTAATCCAAAATATGCTTTTTTCCTTCTTAGGCCCCATTTTTTTCCCAGAAGTCTCACCTGTTCTCCACAAGGAGATATTTCCATACATCTATCTACCTAAGCAAGAAATGTATGAAAATAAACCCCCTCATGCCTGAATGGAGCAGTGAAGACACAGCACCATGTAAATGATAAAATAGTGTGGTCCCCGTGGCACCCCTCTGTGAGCCAAAGTGTTACCAGGCACTTGCTGTGAAACACAGGAGCATGAAGGATCCGTTTCCATAATGAGCATATCAGCCCTTAATGATGGTCACTAACATTTTACTGATTCTTCATGTAAGTAAACAGAATTCCCAGTAATTACCTATGCTGCCTGATATACAATACACATGACTTCTGAGGGGAGGTTGCAAACTGATGGAAACGAACTTAGGCTGGACAAGGCACTGAGCAGCCTGATCTAGTGGGAGGTGTCCCTGCCTATGGCAGGGGGGTTGGAACTCAATGATCTTTAAGGTCCCTTCCAACCCAAACTATTCTATGATTCTATGATTATCATTGCTGCAAATCCTCTGGGATGAAAAGTACCACTGGGACCAACACCCAGCTCCCATTGAAAGGGAGTGGTAAATATACCAGAGAAATATATCTAACATGATGAGGGTTTTACAATGCTTCCTTCAGCTTTCTAAAAATTCTGAAATTCATCTTAGTGTATAAAGTGGTAAGACATACTAATAGTTAATCAATATAAAAATAAAAGTGAGGGAGCCATTTCCTTTTCCTCAGTGATTTTTATTTAACAGCTGTGCTTGAGGATGATTTTCCTGTACTGGAACAGAGACATTAGAGTTTCCATTTAGATCACTCATTTCTGCAGACACGTTAAGCACAAGGAGGTACAGGACAAAATGAATCCTCCCAGGAAGATACAACTCTAGCTATTTCTTTGGGGAAAGAATTGAGCAAATTCCCTCCTTCATAACATCACAGAAAAATCTTGTATCTGTCTACAATATTCTCAGTTAAATACAGTATTTTTAAAGAAACCTTTACAATACATTTAATGTCCCAGTACAAAAGTAGAAAGTTTACAAAAATTTCTTTTTCTTAAGTGAGGGCTATACAAAACTGAGACATCTGTGAAACCTGTAGCTCTCTTTTGGGCATTAGTTCAGCCTATTTACTGATACTACCTGAGATGGAAGCACAGTTGAACACAGTATACTCTGTGGTGGTAATGAAAAGCATCTATAGAAACCTGCAGCAGCACTGCTCCTTCTCATTTCTTTTCCCTATTAACTCTGACAAAAGGCAATCAGCCTATAAAGAATGCACCTTTTTTTCCCTTCCATCCATCTGACTGGAAACCAACCTGGATTTCTGCATCCTCCTCTGCAGTACTCTCCTTGCTCCTAACTTGAAGAGAGTGAAATACTCTGCTTCTCCCACCTTCCTCCAGAGCAAAACCACAGTAACAGCAAAACTACCTGTCCACTGGTGTAACTTGTTTTCCATGGGTATGCTTTTACTTTATGTATTTAATTTGTCAATTGTATCTCTTCCTTATGAGGCCACTGGGGGGTGGGTGGTAAGGTCTCCATCTCTCATCCCTATTGTCTGCCCCCAGGCCATTGGTAGTGACCACCTCGACCAGCATTAAGTACCATCAACAAATAACTAACAGCTTTTGGTAAGTCGGTTTGTGCCCTTCCCTTCCCAGCTGCCTCCTTTTCCAAACATTACTCCAACAGTGCAGGTCCCCATCTCCATCCTCCCCTGCGCTCTCATGTATGGGATTACTTTTTTTCAAGGGCCTTTCCACAGCATTTCTGTAAAGGAAAGTTCCTGATGTATGCAGAAGCACACCAAGGGAAGACTCATATCTTGTATAAATTAATAAGTAATGTAGGTTATATCTCTTATACAGTAAGTGCTGCTTTCTCTTGCAGATGTTATGCATGAAAACACACTGAAGTTGAGTGGCTCTGGCACTCAGGCTACAAATTGAAAGTACATTTTTTAAGAGAGATCCCTGCTGAGGCTCACTGAACTAGATATTATGTTGCATTACATTTTCTGCAGGGTTAGCTTCAGTTTCTCATTCCTGTGCTGACCCACATCACAGGGAACTTGCATCCTTTCCCCACACCAGGAAGTCTCAATCTTTTTAAAAAAGGTTAACTATCCACACACAAGGCTCGCACCACAGTCATCTTTACTCACTGGTGACTGCCACGTGATACAAGGGATGCCTGCTGATGGACAGAGAACCCCGTTCCTTTTCTCCTGACAGGCAGCACACTGGCAAGCACACTCTTCTGGATCACCCAACACAGAAAGGACATGGACCTATTGGAGCAAGTCCAGAGAAGATCACAAAGATGGTAAAACAGCTGAAGCTAAGAAGACAGACTGAGAGAGCTTAGGTTGCTCAGCCTGGAGAAAAGGTGGCTCTGGCCAGATCTTACAGCAGCCTACCAGTACCTGAAGGGGGTCTGCAAGAAAGATGAAAAGGGACTTTTTGCAGGAGTATATAGTGACAGGATGAAGGGAAATGGTTCCAAACTGAAAGAGGGGAGATTTAGATATTAGAAAGAAATTCTTTATTGTGAGGATGATGAGGCACTAACACAGTCTGCCCCAAGAAGCTGTGGATGCCCCATCCCTGAAAGGGTTCAAGATCAGGCTGAAAAGGGCTTTGAATGACCGAGACTAGTGAATAAATGGCTAAACAAATCACTGGAAGCCCAGACTAAATAAAACAACTTCCTATTACATTAGTTTGTGAAAATAAGCAGAAGTGACAACCAATACTGTTACCTTGATTTATTGGCCTTTGAGTACCAAAATAAGAGACTCTGGTAACCTGTTAGCACCCTGCTGTACTAAGCTGTCAGACCACAGAAAAGCTGCCAGGAGTGTTTATTCCCTAAAACCTTTTGGCAGCAGTAAGCTGTATTTTTGCTTTCATAAGGACCTGCAAGGTGATTTGCCATCACCAGCCAGGATTCCTGAACTTTCACACACAGAGGATGTGAATTTTCAGATGATACAGTCCTGCAGGACCTGCTGCGAGAAACCTCTTCTAAGGCAGTGAGCATACTCTCATCTGTAAAGGCACTGCACTCCTTCAGCTCCCTTCTGGGTCTAGTTTAGTACATTGCAGAGGCTGCTACTTTTCAGAGGCTCTTGTCAGGCTAGAGGAACTGTCTTAAGCTCATCTCAGGTAGGGACACAGAGTGCCCCACTATTTTCTCTGTAATAAACTCCTCCCTTGGTTAACACTGCATGGGTGCTAATAAAAAGACCATTCTTTTTTCAATATAAAGAATATGAAGGATGAAATATTAGCCAGTCTAAGAGTGAAAGCCTGCAACATCCTGAGAAACATGACTAGAGAGACAATTTAGTGTCAGTTGGACAGGTGAGTTCTTTCAGAAAGGGGAAGTAAAAAAGCTACAAGTTTCTCATAATGAAAGTTTCTTGCCTCTTAAATACAAGGATTTCCAGAGAGAAAAAACATCTAGAATACTAATTGATGCAAAAAACATTCAACGGGCATTTGGCAAAAATTTTATGGCAGAAACACATTCAGAATTTAAGCTTGTAAAATTATATCAGAATTCCTATGCACTGGTATATATGTAAATATACACATGGAAATAAGCACATATGTACATTGCTAGCCATACTTTCACTGGGTTTGGTTTTAAGCCATAACAGACAGTCTGAAGTGTTCTCACTTTAGCTGAACTCAATACAAGAAAAATAGGAAACAAAAGCAGCAGTACTGGAAAAAACTTCCTAAAGGTAAACAGCCTGTTCTTCTACACAAGGCACAGCAGATGCCAAAGAAATAATCAAGAGCTGCTAAGGCTGTAGTGAGATGAACCCTTCAAAGCTAGCATGGATAAATGAAGGAAAAAAAAACACAACCAACAAAATGAGTGCTTTCTTCACTCTGCCTTAGCTGTTTTCATTCCTCATTTTCACACCATTCCCACTCTAGCATCAGAATATCTGTTTATGCAGCTACAGTGTGATCCAGCAGCTTACTGCACTGGAAACTAATTGTTCTTTTTGACAACTTTTGAAGAATTGATCTGGGTTAGACCACTGCTTAGGCAGTAGAAACAGCTTATGTTGTTTCCAAAACACTCTAAATCCTTTCAAACAAAAAGGTCCACCAAAAAAAAATACAGATACCAGTGCCATTATCTCCTAAAAGCAAGATCCAATCCTCCCCACTCGCAGCGCTCTGCCCCAAGCTCCTCAGCATCATTTGTCTGTGGATTGCTTTGCAAAGAGCTGATGAGAAATCCCATGCTACCAAGTTTGCCTGTCTTATACAGACATATCATACTCTTCACTTCATTTAAATAGCATCCCACCTGAAAGCCATTAGGGAAAACAGAGGTCAAGCACATATAATGAGAGATGGTCACACCAGCTTCCAGAGGTGCCTCCTCCTGAAAACATCTAAATACAAGCAAATTGACCCATGACTTAGTTTCTTTCCAAGATAAAATACAGCTCCATTAAAATTCAGTAGGATGACTCATACATTTGTTTTTACAGGACTCCTGGTCATCCTTCAACCCTTCCACATTAAGGAGATTAGAATATTCCTCAAAGGGTCTATAATGGAGGTCATCCACAATATTAAGTAGTTTTTCTCCATTCTGTTCACTGAAGCATGACATGCTGATGAATTGTATCACCATGGCAGGGGCTTAACGCTATCTTCTGCTACCTTAATGGAGCATCAGAGATGTTATTTTTAACACGATGTGTCAGACCATAACGATTGCCTCCATCATTCTGAATACAGGAGAAGGTTAAATAAACTATGATGATGTATTGCTCCATGCTTAAGACAATGCTTCCCTGAAAGCTATGAACAGCAGAGATGGTCCATTGAGAGGTAATCACAGTGAAACAAACAAAACACCACACTCCACATGCAATCCAACATCAAATGCATCATGAATACAGAAGTAATTTTAAAAGAAAAGCAGATGAGAACAGCAATTTGAATATAATTTACCTATTAAATAAATAAAAATTTGAAATTGTTTCTATCCTGAATAGGACTAAATCAAGATAAAGATTAGTAATGACAGATTAGTGCTACGTATCAATGATATCCTACATCTAATCCACAGACAGGAATGTTAGACCACCTAACACACCTTCTCCTCTGCATTTTTGGATTACTAAAACCCACAATGGAGAGAACAGGGGTACGTACCACAATTTTATTGTGGCCTTTGAAACAAATTTAATTAATTTTTAATTGCAGCTGTATTTATAGTACAGGTGGAAAGACAGATAACTGTTACTTCACAGAAGTATACTATAAATAATAATAAATAGAAAAATCAGGAAAGACTGCTATTCTACTAATTTCTTTAAAAAGGAAATATGCACCCACGTAAATGAGGCTTGTTCTAAACTCCACAATCAGACCCATGGAAGCCACAATGGTTAGGACAGAGAACAGGCAGCTGCACTGCCACAACTGTACATGCCACTAAAGGTGTGCACAGGACACTGGGGAATGCTGATGTGAAGGACAAACAACCCGTCTGTCAGCCTGTAAATCCATCCTGTGATAGAAATATGCAAAAAAGCAGCTCTTTGACAGGTGGTGGGGCAAAGGCAGAGCTGAAATTCCTGATGAGCAGTGATGCTGGTTTAATTTTGGTTGGGTGGAGCACCTAAAAGTGTGCTGAGGGACTAGGAATCTTAAAAGGCAAAAAGACTGAGGATGTGAGGCTGGGAAGATGGATGGCAGTTCTCGTGTTGGGCTGCACTGATATCTCAGCCTCATTGTGGAGGGGTGGAGTAGTCAGCTTCTACCTCTACCATGCCTGTAAATCCCCACAGGATCATTTATTCAGTCTTTGTTCTCTAATGAGGAAATGCCATAATTCATGGTAAAACTCTTCCCTACTACATAGGCCTGATTATTTTTTCTGTAGTCCAAACTGTTTCCTATGACTGTAAATCAGTTCCCTTCATATATATTGATTTTTAACTTTTACAAATTGTGCTCATGTTCCCCAATGAGCATTATCTTCTAAACTCTTTAATTATCAAACAAGTCCATGGAGGGGTTCCAGAATATTACCTCAGAGGGCATACACCAGGAGTGGAAAACACTACATGACAGATTATTCTAGGAAAAGGAAGAAAAATAATCTCAAGATTCTGGACACAGTCAGGAGCTTGGCAACTGCACAAGCTGCTCTGCTCCCAAATGATCAGTAAAGAAAATACTGAGAATATGGAGGCCCATGCATGACACAGAAATTCCCTGCAAATGTTAACTCTTTAACATAGATATCAGTGGCTATGAAGCAGTTATTCCA
The DNA here is from genome assembly GCA_013400935.1 of Turnix velox. Lineage (NCBI taxonomy): Eukaryota > Metazoa > Chordata > Aves > Charadriiformes > Turnicidae > Turnix > Turnix velox. The sequence continues at coordinate 295,848 of VZTY01030666.1, read as the reverse complement.
AAGGAGTCAAGTGACAAAATGTATTCAAAGATTTAGACTGAAACGTTAACAACCACACAGGTTCTTCAGCTTTCCTGGACATTCAGGACATCCTGTAAATCATTCTTCAAAATGAACTTGTGTATTGTTGGCCCTCAAGACAATAATACCATAATGTCAAATGGCAATGGCTGCCTATCATTATTGCCAGTTTCCCTCATCCTCTCTTTCAATCTCTTAGCTGCCCTTGAAGGCCATGTGGATGACCTCCCACATTAACATATTACATCAGACTCTTAGGCATAATTTTAATAATTCCTTCTAAACTCTTTTTTTTCTCCCCCATGCAAGTGGAACAGCAAGTGACCCTTCAAGCCCACCCTGGGATCCTTCACAACTGGAGCCCATGCTTTGATTCCACAACAATAATTTTCACACAAACCTCACCTTCTTTCTTTTTTTCTTTCTTACCATTAAGCACTGTTGGGACTAAGAATCTTGACTTTAATTACACTTTCAATGCTTTTTATGGCTGTTCATCCAAATTATGTGATAATTTGTGCAAAGCATGTATCCAATTTTCTGTTTCCCAGTAAAGCAATTTATTTAGCCATTTGGACATTTTCTTGTTTCACAGTAGTAGGAACCCAAAACCTTCGAATTCTTCATGAATGATTTTTTAAAAAAGGAAAACCCTACCTTTCTCCCCAGCCCCCAGAAGACATGTACTTTAGCCATCTGGATGCAAATTCAAAAAAGATAGAATCATAAAACTACCTAGGTTGGAAGGAATCTTCCAGATCACCTACTCCAACAGCAAACCTAACACCAACAAGAACCTTCACCAAACCACATCTCCAAGCACTTTGTCTCTTAAATACCTCTAAGGATGGTGACTCAGCCACTTCCCTGGGCAGCCTGTTCCAATGCTTAATAAAAATGTTTCCTAATATCCAGTCTAAAACTTCTCTGGCACAATGTGAGGCTGATTCTTCTTGTCCTATTGCCTGGCACCCAAGACATGCTCAACACTCTCCTGTGCTTCACAGGAGTGCAGTAATGGAGATCATGATTTCTGGTCCTCAGTCTCTCTCTGAACTAGCTCTGAACACAAATGTGGTCCTAACCTTCCCCACCCAAACTTTCCTACATGGAAATGAAATGGTGCATTCTATATTCTCGTTTATATGAAGTGATGTTTATAGATAAAGGATTGATGGGCAAAAAATAGACGCAGGTGTTGCCCAAAGCTTCCCAAACTCCATGCAGCCACACATCTGCCTCATCCAAATCTGCATAAATTTATTTCTGTTTTTAGGATACTTAAACTGGAGTCTCAGAGGAAGGAAAGAGGGGAGGGGGATGGGAGGCCTCATATCTACTAAGGACCCAACTCACATTCTCATGCTTCATGTGCTTCAGGAGGCGCAGCTCTCGGTAGGCTCGCTTGGCAAAAAGCTCCGACTGGAATGGACGGTACAACTTCTTAATGGCCACCTTGGTGCCACTTCGTCCATCAACAGCTGAGCTTTAAGGCAAAAAGAAGAGTTTGGCGAGTGAGGGCTGAAGCAGAGCCGCAAACCCTCTTGGTGATGGGGAACAGGCACATCCTGCCCTGTGTCCTCAGTCTGTGGCCTGTCGGGTTCCCCTCCCAAGGCAGAGGAACCACCTCCCCAAAACACCTCGCCGGCAGTTCCAGTCGTTTAAAGGGCCCTGTGATGAAAAGCAGCCAATTTCAAAAGCTTTAAAGAGGAACATCTGTGAAGGAAGAAAAAAAAAAAACCAAAAAACAATCCCAAAACTCCACTAACACTAGGAGCCCCTTCCCGACGAGGGTCAGCATCTCGGGTTCCGGGAACGCTGCCGCTCCGGGAGAGCCGGGGGCTGGGCAGGGAGGAACCGGCTCCCCCCGCGCTCCGCTTGCTGCGGGGACGAGCCCACGCGTGGAACGGCGAGACGCTCTCCCCTGGAGGCACAGCCCGGTTCCGCGGGGGCGGCCAGGTGACACGGGGCCACCCCTTCCACCCCCTGTCCGAGCCGGGCTCAACAACCAGGAAAAGTTGGCAGGGAACAAGGGGAAAGGAGATTGGGACGGGGCAGGCAACGTAACTCCCCCAAACCTCGGCCCCGTCTGGCCGCTCCCGGGGCCATCCCGCCTCGCCTCGCCCCTCTCACCAGACGGCTCCGTACGCGCCAGACCCCACCGGCTGCAGGTCCCGGTAGCGGTCCCGCACTTCCCAGAGGGTCTTGGTGATCTCCTGCCGGTAGAAGCCGTTCTTAGGGGAGGACATGGCTGCGGCCCCCCTCTGACAAATAGCCCGGGCCGGGGTCGAGGGGGAAGCGAGAGCGGCCGGCGCCGCCGAGCCGAGGCGGGCCCCGACGAGGGGCTGGGCTTGGGCGAGCGGGACCGCCCGCCCCCCACCCCCCCCCNCACCGCCCGCCCCTCCCCCCCCGCCGCTGGCTTGGCCGCCTGCACCGCGCCTCCCCAGGTACGGCCGACACCGCCACCTGTACCACCACGGGCACCGGGCACTGGGGTCATGCTCTTCTGAGGCGGGGATCATCGAGCTGCCCCCCCCGTCCTGCCCACCTGTGCCCCGCGGCAGCTCAGCAGGTGCCGAAGCTGTCGCTGCTCGAACAAGTCCATAGAGTTATGAGATGGCTTGGGTCGGAAAAGACCTTGCACATCATCCAGTTCCTACTCCCCTGCCATGGCTAGAGACACCACCCACCAGACCGGGTTGCTCAGAGTTCTGCCCAGCCTGGCCTTGAATGCCCCCAGGGACACAGAATCCACAACTTCTCTAGGCAACCTGTTCCAGTGTCTCAGCACCAATACATGAATTTTTTTTCTCGTAATATCTCACGTAAATCTCCCTTCCAGACTAAAGCCATTACCCCTCATCCTGTTCCTATGTGCCCTTGTGTCCTGGTTTGAGGTAAAATAGGGTAAATTTTCTAGTTTGTAACTTTACTTTTCAGCTAGGCATCTTCTGTCTGACTAAACTCTGAAATTAACTGCACATTGTTCAGACACTGTTCACTCCCAGACTGATAAGACCAGGGAGTGGTATGCAAGAAGCTCTTATTTTCATTATTCACTGTGGTGATCAAGGTCAGAATGTTTGTCAGCCACCCCACCGGGGGGGCTGGAAACAGAAAAACATAGAGAAGTCCCACCAGCAAGGAGGAGCGAACAGGGCAGGTGACCCAAAATTGACCAACAGGAGTATTCCATCCCATCTGCTCCATGCTCAGTATATATAAAAGCTGAGAGACCGAAGGGTCAGGGCTTCTCCCCCCTTCGCTCCTCGGCCTGCTCGTTTTGGCCCAAGGGAAGGACTCTGCCTTTGATCCTGATCTGAGCACTCCTGAATCCAGATCCGGCATCCAGCTCCTGACTGAACTGGCCCCAGCCGGGGATTCTTCCTGCGTCTGCTGAGGACGTCATCATCATCCCGGGAGCTTGATACGTTTTTGTAAATATTGTATACCTTTTTATCTTTTCCTTTTAATTTTATCTATTATTTCATTATCTATTAAAGTAGTTTGGAATTCTTCTAAACTCACAAATCTCCTCATTCCTTCCTCTCCTCTCTTCAGAGAGAGGAGGGGGGGCCATCTGTTGCTGGGGAGGGGTCCTGAGCCCAAACCAGCACACCTTGTAAAATATCTATGTCCAACTTCCAAGTCCTGTCTGCTTTCAGCTAACCCATCACAGGGATCAGGTTTTGTCCTGTGCATAGAGCTTGTTGTGCCATCCTGGTTTGGGTCTGCTGAGATGTAACAGGCTCTTACATGACAAGCATTAAGTAACACGAGGGGCTGTAAACTAATGAGAGCTGCAGGATCGAGAGCTTTCAGATGACTTTTGTACAAACGTGTACAGCTGAGGATTTTCCCTGTCCATTGCAGGGTTAGGACTCCAGGTTTCAACAGTATTTCGTAGGGTTAAATAGTAACAAGCCAGCCCTTGATTCAGTTGCCCAGAGCAAGTGGTCCCCTGTGCAGTTGGTGTGATAAGATACAGTTCAAGCAGCAGCTTGAAACAGTTGCTGCACTGGAGTGGAGAGTGCAGCTACCTTTTCCTACCTTTACAGTAAATAGGCTTGGGTCAGCACGTGTAAGCAGAAGACCTGCTTTAAAAGATGTTTTATGTGTTCTCTGTGCAAATATAATTAAAATTATTGTCCTTTGGGACCTGGTAAAGCCTTTGTTTTGTCTGACTTCACCCCTGAGCAATGTTGCTGAGGTTAGATAATTCACACTTGCTGTCTCTGATGCTTGATTTGTAGCTCAGCTTAAGAGTGGCAATCTAGACAAGTTTCATCGTTCCTGATGTCTTTTTGGAGGTTGCCATGGGCCTGGACCTTTTCCTGCATGTAGCAGTTTTTCCCTCCCTACTTCTGATATTTTTGTGTTGGTAGAGGAGGAGAATGTGGCTGTGAGCTCCAGTGCTACTCTCTGCTGATGGTGACCCGCTCTACTCCCCGCTTTAGTCAGAATGGAAACCAACCTTCTGACACCTGGCAACTTGGCAGGTAATGTGAGGCTTATGTCAAGTGCTTTTAAAATCCACTGTCCCAGCAGATATATATATATATATATGTTTAATTTCTGACATCCTTTTTATACTGTGTTTGCCAATCAGGTGATGGTGGTAGCAAGATGTGGTAAGGGCAAAGTGAAGGACAAAACAGATTTTGCTCAGTTTTGAGCCAATCCATTAGTTAAACTACTTGTCATGACAAATATATAAATTTCCAATACAATAAAGGGTTGGAGTTGCCTTACAAAGTTGCCTTACAAAGTTGCCTTACAAAGACAGGTTGAAGGTGTTGGGGTTGTTCAGCTTGGTGAAGAGAAGGCTCAGGGGGCACCTCACAGCAGCTTATCAATACCTGAAGGAGGCCTATAGAAAGGAAGAGGTAGGACTTTTTTATAGGATATGTGATGGAAGGACTAGAAATAATGGATGTAAATTGGAAGAGGGGAGATTCGGGCTAGATATAAGAAAGAAATTCTTTACAGTGAGGGTAGTGAAGCACTGGAATAGGTTGCCCAGAGAGGTTGTGGATGGCCACACCTCTCTGGAGGTGTTTAAGGCCAGGCTGGACATGGCATGGACAGGAGGTGCCCCTGCCTATGGCAGGGAGATTGGAATTTGATGACCTTTAACGTCCCTTCCAACCCGAACTATTCTATGATTCTATGATTCTAGTTCTCCCTTTGATCCCTCACCTACTTCTTCTTTATCCAATTGTGGCAAAATGATGCTTTCTTACTACTTGCTTTTTATCAAGGCAGAAAGGAGAGGATTTTGATATAGTAAATGAAAATACTAACCCAACACCAAGACAAGGTCACTCTCATGCAGAAGCTGATAATATTGCAGAGCAGCTTTTGTATGATATTTCATATTCATTGGCAGAGATGTCCAGAGCTGTTTTTCCCGTTTCCTTCGTATTAGTATTTGAGTGTACTTTACTATAGATGGCTGATGTAAGCACCAGATGAAATGCAAGCCCACCTTTCCCCATCAGGTCACACACATAGCAGGTGAAGTGATAAATTTACCAAAAAACTAGGAAATCAGAACTGTTGTACAAAAGGGAAGTTTTGCCTAATAAATCCACTAAAAGTGCCTATGAAGGGTATGTGACGAGAAACATGGATCCTTCCATAACTGATAGATCTTATTGCAACACTGCAAAATACAAGAACCTCACCATCCTCTTATGCTCTGCTGGAGATATGGTGCTGTATTTTCTCAAAGACACGCCTTGCAATGAGGCTAATAGGATACTAAGGCTGTAGATTATCCCAGGAAATGTGTACTTGGCAAGGGTAAATTAGCAAAAGAATGCTTTCAGCAAAAATTTTTAAATTTACAGAGCAAAAGGGGACCTTCTTCAGGTGTCATGAATGAAAAAGTATTAATGATGCAATAATCACACTTTTCTAATGTCCACCCCATAAAGGGAAGCTTTGCAGGAGAAAATGTTTGGTTTGATGCCTTTAGGTTTATTAAAGAGCCGTCTTTCCACATGTTGGAAGGCTGCCATCAGCTGCAAAGCATATGAGGTAGCCAGGATGTGCAAATTAGTCTCTAATTCCCCCGGGGGACAAAGAGCTCCGTTTACCCTCCAGGCTGGGCACGGCTTCAGAGCTGGAATTCTGTAAGACAGCAAGGGGAAAGCTACCCATGTTTGTTTTCCTGAACAATCCTGCATGTATGGAGTCTGGTGAGAGAGTCTAATGGCAATTCAGCTCACAACAAACTGTTAATTAGCAGTGATAAGCTCTCACAGCTTAGTTTGTCAGGCCTCGGGCAAAGGAGAGACATGGAGAGGGACTGGGACCGTGATGCTGGCCAGGTGGATTCAAGCAGGGGAAAGCAGGAGATGATACAAACCTTAAGAGAACCAGCTGTCTTTTCACCCTCTGCCTATTTATGTCTGTCAGATGTCTTTCACGTGGTCATTTAATGAAAACAGGCCAAGAGAGTTGGGGCTGTTTCAGTCTGGAGAAGGCTTGGTGGAAATCACACAGCTGCCTACCAGTGCTTGAAGGGGGCCCACAGGAAAGCTGGGGAGGGACTGTTTGCTAGAGCATGGTGCTACAGGACAAGTAACAGTAGTTTTAAACTATAGCAGGGCAGGTTTAGTTTGGACATTAGGAAGAAGTTCTTCACCATGAGGATGATGAGCCACTGGGACAGGCTGCCCAGAGAGATGGTGGAGGCCTCATCCCTAGAGACATTGAAGGCCAGGCTTGAAGAGGCTCTGAGCAACATGATCTAGTGCTCTCCGAATTGGGGTTGGACTAGATGGCCTTTGAAGGTCCCTTCCAACCCAACACAATCTATGATTCACTGTTATTTATTCTTGATACAATAATTGATCAGGGTAGGACTTTTTAATAAGATATCTGATGGGAGGACTGGAAACAATGGATGTAAATTGGAAGGGGGTAGATTTAGACTTGACATAAGAAAGAAATTCTTTGCAGTGAGGGTGAAGGTGAAACACTGGAACAGGTTGCCCAGAGAGGTTGTGGATGCCCCCTCTGGAGGTGTTCAAGACCAGGCTGGACAGGGCACTGAGCAGCCTGATGTAGTGGGAGGTGTCCCTGCCTATGGCAGGGGAGTTGGAACTCGATGATCTTTAAGGTCCCTTCCAACCCAAAATATTCTATGATTAGCATAGTTAGTAAAACATAACTTAAATGTCAATAAACATAAAATCTTGTTGAAATGTCAAAAGCTGGTTCCTGGAATATTTTTTTTGTTAACTAGCTTTCTATCTCCCTACTTGCAAAAAAGTGTTCTGTTCTTGTCTATTTAAATATGTTGCCATGGAGGAAGTAAGTCAATTTTATTTCTTACAAAAAGAAGTAAAGCTTAAACAGAACAAAAAAAATCTTAGTGTTCATCTGAAAATACTTCCCTGCTATTGTGTCCTCACCCTTCCCTGATGGAGCTGCTGCCAACTATTTTGCAGCTTCTCTGTTTTTGTCTTCCTGACCCCTGAGCAGGGTCCTTCAGTTCCAGCTTCATGTGACATGGAGCAGCCCTGGAAGCGTCACCACAGGGTGACAGCACTTATCCATTTGCAGAAGAAAATAAATATGCATCATCTAAATGCTATTATTTTACTCCCAAAAAATAGATTTTATTTTTTAAACTGGAGATTTAATTTGTTCATGTGGTCTTACTAAGTAACTGTTTACTACTATTTTATCCATGCTTGCTGGAGAGGGGAGGAGGAAGCAAGGCCAGGTATAAAGGGTAGCAGATAGCTGTGTATAAACCTTTAAAATTGCCTTTAACAATCCTTTAACTCTTTTTAATTCAGGACCTGCCTAAAGGTCCTGTTAGTGCTCATTCCTACAATAAACTGTATGCATTTCCTTTTTAAACAATCACCAATTATCACAGAGGAAAAACTCTTTTGTTGATAGGTTTCCCCATCTCAATGCAAAATTCATATGAAAGGAGCCTTAAGAGGCATGGCTGTCAGCTTTATGTATTTGTCATTACATAGGTGAGCACATCACCTGTTTAACTAACTTAAAACTTAGTTCTACTCTTGCCCTGTCCTTCCAATCCCCCTTAACATTGCATTCATTTGTTGCCATTCCATCTCAACCCAACAAGAGAGATGAACGGGATGAGAATATGCTGTTATTTTTGCACAGAATATAACATGACTAGGGTTTATTCCTGATTTGAGCCTTCAGGCTATTATAAAATAAATATGAAATAGGAATATATTATCTTAGAGCTAATCTACAGGATGTTATTCTACAAGGAGGAAAGTAAGTCCTGATGGAGGGTACTAGTTAAGGCAGATTTAATGTGTATTTGTTTCAGAGCTGCCTCTTTGATTCAGTATTTCAACTGCTTTCAGTATGACTTGTGATCAAATTGGAACCTGAAAGGACTACCTAGGACCTCAGTACTATGGCACAAGTCTTAACTGGTGACAATAATGGAAGCTGGGGGACTATGCAACTGCAAAATGAGGCATTTGTATGCACACAGGATTGAAGCCCAATTGAATAGATTCATTCATTATGTAGAATTTTTCCATCTAATGGGTTAAGTGTCAGATTGGTTGGAAGATCAGTGTTCACATCATAAGTTCACAATATATTCCATCCTTGTAGTGAAAACTTAGACCCCTTTAGGCAAATCAGTTCAGTATTTTATCTTACAGCAGAAAGAAGGTCAGTGGCAGCTACACTAATGCAGCTTTCCCAGTCTCTTGATACCAGTCCTGTAAAAAACCCTTATGCTTTTTGCCTGGATTCATAAATTAATGACACTCTCACATGCATGAGTGTGCTGATCTTCTAAGGACCAGCTCTAGAGAGTTGCATTGCATTTGCAAACAGTGGCAGTACAGTTCACATGTAAGAGAAACAAGCGGCTGCTTTTAAAGCAAGCAGAGGTGTTGCTCTCAGTTCCTTCCTGCTAATCTCACCCAGGCTAAACCCCAGACAGCCACAACCAAGGGACATAATTTACCCAACTGGCAGTGAAATTCTCTTTTGGTGAGAATTAAATCTTTACCATTGCTCATCTGCCAGAGATTCTTGGGCCAAGTCAGCAATTTGCATATGTAGCAAAGGATAATTTAATCATTTGTACCTGCAGCTAAATATGTCCCTTTTTTAACAGATTCACCATTGATCAGGTCCAAAGAGTCAGGAAGGTGGAGGTCTGATTGCTTGCTATGATCCAGGACACGTGACAGGAAGAAAGGAAGGAAGCTGCTTTTGTGTTGACATCTCCCCATCTCTGTCCTTGAAAGGGCTGTCCCCCTCCTGTCCTTGGGGTGTGTTGCCTTGGCGCGTCTTGTAGCACACTGACCTCCCTGCACCCTTGTTTTCATCTTTTGCACCACAACAAAACCGTGCCAAGATCCCTAATGGGACTTCTGCAACAATGCTGCCTAATTAATGGCTCTTGACCTACTGCAATATGATGTATTTTTTTCATGAATCAGTTCTGATTACCCGATTATTTCTTTTTATTTTTCCACTATAAATCCCCAAATTAATTAGTAACCCTGCTGCGTACTAAGGCAAGTGATGCTCTATAATGCTTTGCTTTTCCTCTAAACCATCCTCACTATTTCTTTCCATAGTACACTATAAATTAGAGATTTCTTTAGTCTTTTCTTCATTTCTGCTTGTGGCATATCTGCTTCCTGCTGCTGGGCTTCGGTGCTTATGAGGTAGAAAGGTTAAAAAATGGAAATGCAGATTTAAAAGAAATGCAGTGTCTATTTATGCATGTCAAAAGATTAAGATGTATGCAAAAGACTCCACTTTCCTTTTGCAAGACATTTCCAGTGATGGTAAAATTACTAGACTCAGGATCACACTTAACATTGATTGGAGTGAGATAATAAATACATGAAGTGATTTCAATTCAGTAGGTGGAGGGATAACAAGCTCTTGTGACTGAAAGCTAATATTAGGTAAATTCAGACTTGAATCGTAAACACTGAGATTAATTAACCAGTGAAAGTCCATGGAGAGTTGTATTCTCCCTTGGTGGAAGCCCAAGTCACCTCCTTCTCCAGAAGCACCAGGCAAGCTCCTCTAAGGGTCTTTTCTGTGCTACACAGGTGATCAGGGATGAGAAGCCCCCTCATCTAGTATGGACTAAAACCTGTGATGCTCTCCTCAAACATGTGATGCGCAGGGGACCTACAAAAGCACAGTTGTAAACTCACAATTTAAGAAACTAAAACCCCATGGTGTAGGCTGGCTCCTCTACAAGCTTTGCAAATAAAATTTGGGACAAAGTAATTAAAGATGTTTTTAGAAAATAATTATTTAGCAAATAAAATCCTTACTTTTATACTCTATGAAATTTGCTTTGAAGCGATGTGCCATACAGGTTCACTAAGCCTGACAATGGCCTGACTCCTGGATGTTCATCTCCATTTGCCTGTTCGTGTTGGTTGACAACCCTTTTTTGCCCATCTGTGCTCAAGTGATAAGCACTGCTGTCGCTGAGCCATTCACCTTGCTGTCCCACTGGGCCACCAGCTTTCCAATTGCCCTGTCCTGCTGTTGTAAACTGATAAGCTCACCACAATGCAGTCCCACCTTGCATTACCACCAGGGAGTCGGTAACCTGCTCTAGAAAAATACTTTAATTAGTGGCTTTAGAGGGCTGAGAAATTGCCCCCATCTTGAAAATTTAGAAAAAAAAAAAGTCTCCCTACAGTTTTTTCTTGACATTAAAATGAGATGATTTATGGGATTTGATGGTATGTCATTAAAAATAGCTGAGCTCTTGTTACCCATTACTGTCACCTTTGATTAGTTAAAATGTGGTTATGACTGCATTCTTCCTACATAATTTATCTCCTCAAAAAAAAATTACATCCTTGAATGTAAAAGAAAATATTCTGAGGAAGATTCAGAGATGCTGGAAGAACAATTTTTGCAAGGGATGTAAAACTTTCTTTCTCCCTCCAGTAGCAGGGCTATGTTGAACATAGACCATCTGCTCTTTGCATATCAGTTTTATGCATCCTCTGAAGCATCTGGTGATGGCCACCCCTGTAGGCAGACTAAAGAAATGATGGGACAAATCCCACTCTAAATTAATTACCGTTGGATGCAGGAAGTCCTTGTGAAATCTCTTTACTTCATATTTGCTCTTAAAGAGGGAATAGAGCTGCAGAGGGTAGTGAGCTCATCATCAGATTTCAGAGAAAACAAAGCACTGAGCTACTTCCTTGTTAAATGGTATACAAAAAGATGAAAACATATGTTTAAGATGTGCTATGTGATTACTTCGATCATGTACTCAGACAAATTATTTAAAGATTATAACATTTTCAGCTATTTTAGCCTGAATGAAATTCAGTGGTTGCGTGACCATTACAGGCCTCATCCAGTGTCAGAGGAAGACAAAGTAACGATGGCCAGACAACGCTTCAAAGGACTCATGAGAAATCCACATGGGCATTTACTTTCAGATTAAACTGCCACGCAGAAAGTTGAATAGAAGAGGCTGTATTTCACTGGATGCTAGTATTGGATAACTGTCCAATATTAACAATAACAGGCCATCACTTACCTCCTAAGTTAGGAGCACATTTTCCAGATGGGATGCTTACTCTTATTCCTCAAAGATGACAAACAACACTGTATCAAGTATCTTTGAAAAATCAAAGTTCTTGGACCTGCTTTTTAATTTTTAAAATCTGTTTATTAAGAAAAAGCTGTTATTTTTACATAGAAAAGATACAGAGGAAGGTAAATAAATTCAGTAGTTACCTCAAGTAATAGTTGAACAAGAGAATCTTATTGACAAAAGTTGCAGAAGACCTAAATAATATAAAAAGCCATCTCCAAAATAAGATGCTGATGGAGTAAGAATGAGACACAAAAATGAGCAACATTGAACAACTGTGAAATCACATACACAGAAAGACATAGCCAGTACACCATGAGTGACCTCATGCCAAAGGATATTCCTTTTTCATAACTATGCCTTCAAGGGAGAAGTCAGATAAATTTCATTCTGTAAGACATTTCAGTATCCAGAGTACTCTCCAATTTATTATTTATTTTTTTAAAGTTGCACACTTTAAAACTTTGCTTGAAAAGAAACTCTGATGAGATGGATGTTCTGTTTTCCACAAACAAATTCTTAAATCATCTTGTTTTGTCTTGTCTTGCAATGGCAATTGGAGATTATTTTCCCAGGGAATACGTGAAGGAAAAACAAGGCAATGAGGAATACCAAGTTCTGAGCTGTGAACTGAACCAAGTTCTCTTGCACTGCTGCCTGTGATGGCCTTTGCTGAAGTTTGCAAAAGTCTGCCAAGATCTGCTGTGGTGCCTTCAGGCAAATTCACCAGTACTTCATGATGGCAGGGTTAGGAGCACCATCAGCAAGTAAATAGGTATTACAAACATGTATTGTGCAGATTTAAAAATAATATATATGGAGAAAATAATGAGAACAGACACTTGAATGGCAACAGAAGACAAAGATTTATTTTTACTGACTTTCAACTGGTGCTAAGATTTCTTGAGAGACATCCAGTAAATCTGTAAGACTACCACAGATATGACTATATATGCATATTCTGTCTATCTCACTGCCACAGCCTCTCTTCATAAAGGCACTAACTATAAATAATATTAAAACTGACTCATAAGACCCCAGAAAAAAAAAATGGATTGCTTGTATGAATTTCTGTGTTTAGGTTTGGATACATTCATGCTTCAAAAGTACAATTTTAAAATTAATTTTTAAAATCACCTTTATTTTGGCAATACAACTGATAGAATGACACATGCAGAACACGCAGATCGACAGACCTCAGTGCATAATTTTGTCAGAATGAAGCAGTTCTTCATCACCCTTCGTGAGATGGGAATACATTCATATTACAAGGCAAATACACCCTCCAAACAGACAACATCTGGCTTCTGTATAATGCATCTGCTTTTCCACATCTTCTCCAACATCTTTGGATAGTAAAATCTATGTCTGGCCACAGGTTAAATTGTATGGTTATATTTTAACAGTCTTCCTAGTGCAGCAAGGCAAGACAGAGCTGCCTGTTCACTGTTCGATCTCCAGGCTATCCATTTTTAAATCAGGGGGTTTAAAACTAACCACTTCTCCATAGGTAATTTCTGTTGAGAGGACATAAAGGAGAGAGAAGGATTAGGTGATATTCCCTTTAAAAGAAAAATATTCCAAACAAAACAGTTCTATGGATGCATGTAACCAGTAGTTTGTTTCCAGCCTTTTTTATTAGAGTCCAGATCCAAAATTCTGAATCCATCAGGAATCCTTCTTACAAGTTAAGACTCACAAATACTATTATTGTACAGCATGTCTCTCCTCTTCAGCTAATTACTAAAGCACACAGGCCCTGAAATAGCAACATTAATTAGGCTGTCAGATGACCTGCCAAAATGACGTAGTAAAAGACAAAATTAATGGAAAATTAAATCTTCAAAAGCACCCAAACAGGTTCTATTATGTACACTTTTAACAGATGAGAATGTTCTTTATCATCTCCCAGTCAATTGCTTTCACCATAAATCACTTGAGATTCTGTGCTAATGCCTAGGTTTTAGGTTTGGTTGGTTCTCTTTTTTTAATATTTATTGTAAATAATTTTAATGTTCTTTGAAAATAATGTTCTTTTGTCTTAAAAGCACCTAGCTGTTCTGTTTTTATCAAGAAAGGCTTAACTAGAAAGACCAGCTTTTTACTATTTCACCCTGCTTTAGGAACAGCCTTTTTATTTTTTCATGCTGACAGTCATTGTCCGGTTTGTTCCTTGTACACCATCAGAGTACATCATCAGTATCATATACCTCCCATGTATTTTCTCATGTTAATAACATACTTTAAGGGCCAAATTCTGTTCACATATAAAATATAGCCCAAGAATGCATTACTTCAGGATCTGTTTCCCAAATAATGATGTTTAAATCATATCAAGCTTGTGCCTATTATCTTGATTATTAAATAGATCTTCCTGACATAACCGCTAAACCTGCAAGTGGACACAGCACTCCTCTAAAAAGTACGTAAACATTTTGCTTGTGCTCTGGTAGAGTTACTCTGGTGACTATGGTGCCAGCTTCTGTGAAGGATTTCTCTGAAAGACACTGAGTGTGCCCCCAAGGTGGAAGAATTCATTAGGTGGGTCTCTGAGAGACTGATCTGAGACTATTAAGGAGCATCTGGCAGCAGGCAGTCAAGCAGGAGTTAGAGCAGTCCTGACTGAATGAGGAGGAAGCCAGCATCCTCACAGACTACATGCCTGGGGCTGTATTAGAATTATACCTGCTGGCCGTGCACGAAGCTCCTTACCAGGTCCTCAGGCCACCTACTCAGCTGAGAGCACAGATGTCAAGCTGAGTTATGTCCAACTGGAACAGCTGCTAAGGAGAGACAGTGCATGGCATCCAACTCTGAAGAGCATATTTTTTTGTCTCTAAAATTTCAAATATTTTCTGACTAAACATGCTAGAAGAAATATCTATGAGTTTAGGCTGTAAGTCTCAGTATCATGCACTGGAGGCCAAGGAAACTCAGAAGCACATACAGTGTAAGACAAAGTGTCTGAAAACTTGTTTTACTTTGGTGCTCTTGGGATCAACTGCTGCTGATTCTTAACTTGAGCAGAACAAGAGGGGAAATATGCCACTGAGATCTTGAGAAATTGAGCCAGCATTCCTGCAATGATACAAACATTTTATACAAATGTTCCATGTCATCCTACATACATGTGGCACATACTGTATTTGAAAACAAAAAGTTTATTCCCCAAGAATAAAACACAGCCAGGACAAAGAACTGCATGTCCTGTGTAAGTTCTGAGATTTTTTTCTCTCAGGTTTTTATTCCCCTTGCTCTGTATAAAGGAATCTGACCTATAGTTCCAGCAAGGACAGTGACATAGAAAACCATAATACTGCCCTTCCTAGAGAATTCACTTCCACACTCTCATTTCAGTTCTGAAAGTGTTAAGCTAAGATTGTTCCTAAAATCATTTCAGATGAGCCTGATGAAGAGCAATCAGCTTCAGGACTTGTAAAATGTTAAACTTCTCTGTTAAAGAATCAGCCAAGTGAAAAAGTAGCAGAAAACAAATCATACACTGGTAAGTACAGCAGCAGATTGACGTTCCCTCTCAATAAACAAGATAGATGGTGGTCCTGCACACTGCCAGGTTGTGCAGAGGAGAATGTGTACAAGGAACAAGTGATACCAATCAATCCTCCTTCTTTGTTCAGAATCAGTAAGCTTCTGGAAAACCCTTTTCAGGGCTGTAGGATTTTGCTTTCTTGTAGGAAGTCCCAAGTCCCATGACCCCTGCTCCTATCTTTCTTTTAGGAAGTTTTTGCTGTAGTCAGTCTGCTTGTCTCCCCTGCAACACCCAGGATAAAACATAGCGCAAGTGCAAAGGCATAAGGAAGACACGGGAGGCCAGTATTTTTCATCATAAATCTACCTCCTATGCTAATACAATTTTATCAAAGTTTTCTGGAGTGAAAGTTACAGACTATGCAACTAGAAACAGGCGAACATTTATTTCAGAGAATACATATTTCATCTTAAGCCAAGAAAAGGACCTGACTGATAAACAGGAACAATTACTATTTAAGAACATTACCCTCAATTTAAAAATACCTAGTAGGAATTTTTAGCAGATGTCCTCAAACTGGACTGCACTTTTCAGTGCATAAATGTTTAGCCATGTCACTTCCGTGACTGTAGTGCAACATGATCATGATGCAAGTGTGGAATTACCTAACAGAAAAAGGCTGTTGCAGTATTTCTCAAGAATGCCTTTTGGGGTATCATTCCAAAGTAAAATCATCAGCTCTCATCTCAAACAGGATCAACAGCATGATTTATCTACTAATCCCAATTACTTGGCTACCAAAAGAATTAATAAGAAAATACACATCTATGTGGAAAATACAAAGAAGAAAGCTAGATCACTTGCCCTAGAACACTTACTTTAGCTGAGGATCTAGAAAACCAAATGCAAGATTAAACATGTGATTAGCTGATACAGGGAATCTAGTAGAGAGATGATGGTATGGGAGAAAGGAATGAAATCCCGAATGAACAATCTTTTCCACATCTCTGCTCCCACATGGACTTACCTTGTTACACAAGGGAGTAAGCCCACTTCCTTGTGGACTTATCTCCTAAGCTCTGAGGCTTAAAAGTTAAAATTGCTCTGTTTAAAGACAGAGGAAAACTGTTACTCAAGTAAGGTTGGTGTGTATTAACTACTGTAGGTAACTGTCTTACCTTTCCATTCTTCTATTGTTCGCTCCTTATTCTCTATCGACTCATCGTACAGCTCTGCCTCAGGCTCATCCTCTGGGTCGTGATACTGTACAAAGTAGGGATGTGCAAGTGCTTCTGAGGCAGTAATTCTTTTATCACTGTCTAATATAAGCATCTTCTCAAGAAGATCTACAGCTAAGGGAAAAAGAGAAAGCCAGATGAGATCATCGAGACATAATAGATGGTGACTGTTTACACACAGTGTATTCTAATTCACCTTAAACACAGTTAACACTATTGGCAAACCTCCAAAATTTAGGCAATAGAACGAGTAAGTTTTGAAGATTTTGCACTGTGATTACTATTTTCAGAGCTAAAGGAAGCTTTTGGTTCAGTTACGGTATGCGCTAAGGTTTATTATAGTTCAATTCACCTCTTTGGACATTCTGAAAAGATCTTAATGTCCCCTAAAGTTAAATATCCATCATCACATGGTTAATTTGGTCCTGATCAGTGCAAATTTGGTTAACTTAAAACAGTGAACATGAAATTACAGTTTCAGTTTGATGCATCAATGAAATAATCTGATGATTCATTGAAACTTTACAGGACTCAGCTTAAAGAAAATCTGCTTAAAGTCAATGGTTGCAGAATATTAGAAATGAGAGAGATCTGTAAGGCTGAAATTGGTTTTACACGGAAAGCTTATCATAATTACTTAAATGAAATAAAAAAGATTTTTACCACTTTCATTAAGCACTGTTATTAATTTGCCTGTATGATATTAATATGCATCATGCTCTCATGTACTTCATGCAAATAAATAGTAATTTTTATAAGAAAGCAACCACAGCCACTTGTATTTATAATAATAAATCTGAATTTCAACACATAGAATGAATCCAAAACATTTTAACTCATAATATTTCCCCACATACAATGTTTTAATGTGCATTCAATGGAACTGACTGTGCTCACTCCAGTGGCTTTTAAATATGTCCTTGGCCATGTCACAAATAATGGTTTGCTCTTTAGCACAAGCAGAACCAATTGGTCAGATGTAAAAGGAACTGTGCAGGATTGGACCAAAGGTCTGGCCCAGTATCCTGTGCCAAACAATGGCTAATACATTCCTAGGCAATAATACTCAAAAAGGTCATTCAAACAGCTGTACTTCCTGGTATGCTCTTCTGCTCGCCAGCAATTTCCAGCTCACAGCCTTCCCGAGCCAGAAGTGATGTCTCTAAACTAGACCTCATGACATGTATTTAATTTATATATACCTGGCTTTCACTTTTCACCTACAAACTGTTTTCCTTCAGGAGGTTCCTGCAATCTCCATCAGAAACAAAAGACACAACCTTCATGAAGGGATAATGGTCTCAGGAGGAAAAGTTCATCTTCTTACCAGTCTGATTGTTACTATATGGGATCACACAACAAAGTTAGGCTTGAACACCTGTGTTATTGAAATATTTAATTGGTATCAGTCTGACTTTCTTACCTAATGGATTGGCACCACGAAATACCACTTTCAAATCCTGTTGAGGCATATGTGGAAGAGATTCAATGTATTTTCTTGCCTACAAATAAATAAATTAATACATATACCACATGCACAAAGGTTAAATTTTGTCCAGCAGGAACCATATAGACTCTAAAAAGTAGATGTAGTACTTTTAATGTTTCTTATATATGAGAAACCTACTTTGTATAAAACCATTCTGTATGACTTTTAAACATCACTCCTGTACTGTCTAAAACAAATATGTATATGGCACAAGAAGCAAGCAAGTTTTAAACAGATATATTTTCCTCTAAGGATCATGTGTCAGCATTTCGGTTTTCATCTTTGCTTAGTGGTTCAGTGCAGTACATCCCCAGAGAATACAACCATGTAGCACTCAATTAGAAATGGCAACCTAAATCATCTTTCAGTTACCCTCAGCAAAGTGACATAATCCAGTCTTCGACCTTCCCTCTTCTCCCTCCTCAAACAGCAGCTTCACTAATCAAAGAGCAAATCCTGATACTCCCAGGGGGTAGATCTTCAGACATTTAGCACGATTTACAGTTTGCCTTGTCACCATGGCTGGGAAAGGATTATCCAAACTCAGATATCCAGTTGGCATATGTGGCCCCATGAATGTCAGTGTGGAGCCTCACATTACATAAGCTATGGATTTCTGGCTTGAGGTAGATGGGTCAAGAAGAGACTGAACACTGATAACAAGGGCTGGGATCAGTTAGAACAGGGAATCCTGAAATAGAACAGTTAAGGAAGAGGAAAAAGGTTGTCCCTAAATCCCCCGAAATCCCAGCTGGTCTTTGAGCAACTCTTTTGAAAGAACAATTCTTAATTCATTTAAAACTTAGTTGTGTTACATGGAAGTGTTCCTGCTCATTCAGTATTTCTGTTAGAAGGAGACTACCTGCACTAGGCTAATGAAGCATCCTTGGCCTAAGACAGCAGCTTCATGGCTTCAAGTCACATATGAGGTTGAGAACTGTGGAATCATCTTCTGGACCACTGTGAAGTAACTATAAAATACTCTGACATATCATCTGTGCAGTTCTACAACCACATTTAGGAAACAGATTCTGTCCTATTCACTGTCCTCTGCAGCTTCAATGAATTGATATGAAGGTATTTTAAATCATTACATAGCACAGTGGCTTTTCCAACTGTTTTCTAACTTAACAAGGCAGATTTATTTTTTTTGCTTCTTGTAAAATGTCAGCATACTCTATCAAAACTCCAGAGTAACATTACAGACACACTTCAATTTTAGTAAAAGAAGTGAGCCTTCATGTGTTATGTCCCCAACCTGTTAAAACTGTATCAGCATTTTTTTTCTTTAATCTGGGGGTTAACAACCAGGCTTTCTGTAAGTATGATCTCTTCTTATCAGCTGTAGCCAGAGAACAATGTCTAAAGACCAGACAAACCCAGACTTCACTTATTTAATGCCCCTAAAGCTCAAAAAGGCAGCAAACACCTGCTAGGTGGCTAGGGTGAGCAGCTCCTATTAGTCTTCCAGGGCATTAATTTATACATACATATGAACAGTGGAGCAAAAGAGAGCTGGCACACACTCTTGCATGGAAGCTACAGACTAGGGTAGAAACAAGTAGTAAACTTATCTTGTGACAAACATCTGTGGAATTATGGATTATTTGCTTCTGTACAGACATGAATTAACATCACTAATCCACACATGCCTGGACAAGATATCGTCAAAATTATCCCCAGCCTTGACAAGAAGTCCTTTGAAAACAACAGACCTCTCAAAGCAAACAACCTCTGCATATATATTCACCACAAAAACCCAACCAGTAGAATTCAGATATTTAGATTATTATGAAAATAATGAATCACCTTTTAAACCCATATTAACATGAAAGACAGAGAAAACAACTCAGTAATTTGTGCTGAATCATCTCATGAGGTTGAACTTTTAGTTTCCCTTTCCCTAATCCTCTGCTTATGACTGAAAATAGGTTTGGCATTTCAGAAAAACCTCTGACCTTACTTTTAGAAGAATGGAAAGTACTGTCTTCTACTGCAAGCTGCATTAAGAAACATCTAAACAATAAGGCCAAACTACAAGGTAAAGAAGAATTAGAATGAAAGAATAGACTAGACATTCCTTTACAGGGGTTAAGTACCTCCAAGCAAGCTATGTATTTTCTTTGACATTACTCCTCTAACCAGATGGCAGCAGCCCAGAGGTGACCTAGAAGCACTCATGGTAATTTACTTGCTTTTTATGTTCTCCTTATGCTTTAAAGGCATAACTAGCTACAGTGTAACAGTTTTGGGATTACTTTAGCTCTCTAGGATACGCCCTGAAAAGTGAGAGATCAAGAACAAACACAGATACTACCTCCAGTATTTAAGGTACTTAATCTCATGATCAAAAAGCTCCATAACTGACTAGTTGTGGGCAAATTACACATTTATATTTATGCCTCAGAACGCCACTATGCAAAATCTTCAGGATCTGTTGGTTGATCCAGTCCACAGAACAAGGATGGATCCTCCTCCTGCTCCAGCCATTCCTAGATTCTGGGTACCCATAAACTCTGGGACCGTGCATTGGCTTGCACTGATGAGGTTTCATTATGCTGGGACCTTTCAGACACACAGCGTTGCTCTCTCTCTCCTACTGCTCCTGCTTATTTAAGCCACTAGTTTACTCATTACTAAGTTCAAAGGAAACTCACCAATAGACCCATAAGCTGAAAAACAGCCATTAGTATCAGTCTGGGGTGTATAAAACAAAGGTGTAAGAAAACAGCTTCAGCTTAGGAGGTATCTGCACACTGTTTATCTGAATTTTTACACTGTGCCCATTATCTGCATTTATCAATCAATACTACATCTCATTCCTCAACTGGATATCAACAATCATTCCATAAAATGAATCTTTTAAGCTTAAGTTCTTTGATAAAACGTAGTGAAGTGGAAATTTTTAATTTGCTAGATTACTATTAGAAAGAAGTCATATGGAGAATTAGAAATTATACTGCTGACTACAAGTATCCTGAAAGCAGATCTCACACAGGCATTCAGAGATCAATAAATTTCAAATTGGAATCCAAATAAGAACCATGCACAACATACATTATTTGATTCTAATATCTATGTTTAGATCTCCTAGAAAACAGATAGCATAAAAATAACAGAGATATCAGATTTAATAACAACACTATAATGCTCTGAATTGAGCATCTGTTCAATTTTTTAATTGTAAGTTTAGCAGCAAAATAAAAGATCATTGGGATCAACTGGAAAACTGAGTGCAAAAGAACAAGTATGATGTAGAAAATTAATCCAGCTCACAGTCAAAGCATCTGGATACTCCTAAAAAGACAGTTTTCTGAATGGTGGCATTCTAGCAACAAAAAACATGTTTGCCCATTTCTAAATCAGAGTATCTGTGTAACACAACCAGTGACACACAATGACAATTAAAATGACAGGAAGTAATTTAACCACACTAGCTGTGAACTCACATGTTCTGATGATATCTTCTTCAGAAGTTCAGAACTGGGTGTGCCCACAACTTCCATTATTCTCTTTAGTTGATCGATATCTGCATTATTTCAGGGAAATAAACAGCACAGGGTCCTTGTGGTTTTCAACAATTAATGAGCTTTCCTGCAGATAGTTAAGATGTTTAAAACTACTGAGCAAGACAATTCCATCACAGTCCATGGAAGGACACCAATTCATACCTTGTTCAGACGAGTCTTGGAGTATCAAATTCTCTACTGTACCATGTGAATCTGTCAGGTGTGCTTGTATGTGAGAAAAATACTGCTTTCCTGTCCTAGTTCCCAATTCAACATACTCTTAAGCTTTATCTTAAGAGCACATTTATGTTTCAGTGATTAGACAGATTTCTGAAGAAAGTTCTTGTATCCTGTAGAGCTAGATTACTCATCCAAGGGCAGGTAACTGGAAAATTCTCATTTAAAAATCTGAATTATATCAATCTCAAGATAAAAACCATTAAAAATGTTAATTTTTCCTTGACAAACATGACCTGTAAACTATGTTACATTTTCCCCAGGGGATCAATGGCATTCTTTATTTAATGTCATGTAATCATATAATGCAGACAATAATTTATAACAGCAAAATACATCTCATTTCTTGAAAACTAGGTGCATTGATTCTCCATGCACCAATATCATATAATCAAACAGTCTGAAGCAGCCACCACCCAGATACCAAAAACATGGACAATGCCCAAAGACGCTGAGCACAATTGAAAGGTCAGTGGGGAGACTTGGTCTCTCAGCTCCTTCCAAGTTTTGAAGGTAATTCTAATGGCGTTTCACTTTGCACCTGGCTATGGGTTAGTTTTAGCAGAAGAGCTCACTTTCAGAGTTGTGAGAAATGTCAATATTCAGTGCTGAAGAATGTGCCTCTGTTTCTCATATTAAAAGCTTTCCCCATGATACAGTTGTTTCACAATTCCTTATTATCTGTTTTTATTCAGTATTCTTGGATTGTTTTCCTCTTGAAAGCATAGAAAATGCCAGTGGAAATCTCTGATGCTCCCGCAAGGATCACAACACAGCGATGAAGAAAAAGAGGGTTTTGTTGCTCCTGTGGCATTTCTGGAACTGAAGGCTTTGCTTTTATTTATTTATTTAAATAACAGGACAAAATATGCCTATTAATTCACTTCTTATTTAAAAATTAATTTGTTTGCATTTTAGAAACTTCCAGCCTAAAAGCAGTTCCACTTTTAAAAATTGTATTAGCTGATCAAAACCAACTGACTTTATTCAGCTTTAGTTTTAACATATGTTATTTCTGTAAGATAGACACATGAAAGAAATCTGCTCTGTTGTAACTAGGTTATTATTTAAATACAGATACACAACAAAGAATACATGTAACTCATTGTTTGGGAACATCTGTTACTGGGGTTTTTTTTCTACCAGTGGGTCACATATTCGGCTGTCATATGCTCTAAGATTAAAGATTAGCAAAAGTTCTACGCTGCTTTAGAAGTTGGTTACCTCAAAAACATTTCTATAGAAACACTCAAGTCGTTAGAAGGAAAAAAACAGGAAGAACTGGAGAATATTTTTACAGCTCTGTTTTATGTTTTATGTTAAGGATACAATCATTTCCTGGAAATAAAGCTTTCCCTTTCAATAGTTCTGCCATTATGCATCCAACAGACCAGATGTCAACTGCCAAAAAATAGAGAGAGAAACATGTACAATGAATCAAAGAGATCCTTAAGCATCTTGCTTATCCAGCTATATCAAAGATGTGGCAAAACCAGTGTTTACCTGTTTGATTGTAGTGCATCCAGTTTAACATAATTTCTGGAGCTCTGTACCACCTTGTTGCAACATACCCGGTCATTTCATCATCAGTTTGTCGAGCTAAGCCAAAGTCTAAAATCTACAGAATAAAAATAAAGTCAATAATAACTAAAACAAAAAAAATACTCTGTTTTTGCTGCTATAGGTACTGATTTTCCCCATTACTTGTTTCTGAATTTCTGAATTTACCTGCGGTCCCTGGTATCAGTGAAGTAAAAAAGCAAGACTCTGAAGAGGAGTTCATTCTCTCTCCCTGCATAAAGATGTTACCACTGCCTGATGCCAGGCCCTTTGTTCTCTGTGGAAAACTTCTAAACCTGCCTCAAGTTCAACTTTTCCCCCTGATGTACATTTTGCTAAAAATAAGCACTGTTGCTATAAAAAATGAAACACAAACAAATGGAAACGTTTGTGTGAAATGCCAATGGCAAGTGCCACAGGCCATTTAAAGTACACATGAGCTGATCTCAAATCTGAAGAATTTTTTGTTCCACCCTCATGCCTATGTCAGCATTTACCCAAACCACACATCACTCCATCGCCAGCAGGAGAGAAACATATATCCTGCTTAACAAGGTAGATTTAAATCACATACCATCTGTTCCTGATGGAACTTCCCCACTGAAACAACAAAGGAGCTCTGTTTAGGTACACAAATTACTCAGAGGCTCGATGGCAAAATATTCCCCTCCATATGCTCTCCCTTCCTAAGTTTACATTGCCAGGAAGTTGTTTCAAATAAAATTTTTCCTGCTCATTTCTTTGCTTGCTATTTTTTGATCACTCAGTGTGCCATTAATTATGGACATAACAGGTATCCCAAATTCTTAAGAGACTGTTGTTAAAGTGCCCCATCCTAGCCTCAGTGTGGTTCATTAAGTCACTCATCACAGCTACTTCGCATCTCTCAGACAGAAATGTGAATTAAGATCAGTGGAAACTACCTGTGACAAAAAGCAGGATTATTTATTAAACTGATGCTAATCCTTTTCACTGGAAGTAAGAAAATTTTAAGAGTATCATTCAAAGTGTAACCCAATTCAAAGAAATAAAATCCCTCAAGAAAAAATATTAAAATGTAAATAGCACATTAACATGTTTACCTCTATTATACTTTTAAAACATTATTAATTTCTTTAAAAGTAAAAATAAAAGCATGAGGCAAACAAGGCATGAAAAATGGCTGACACTTATTTTTATAAGGATTTTGGCAACTCTTACTTTTAAAACGGTTTCAGCAATATTTTTTAATAGCTAATCCCTTTTATCAAATGTAGACCCACATGTTTTCTTTCTTTTTACTGCTGTTTTCTTTTTGTTTATACCTGAAAATATCCACTAGTTTGTTCTATTAGAAAATAATCTGGTATTAGAGGAAGTAAAGCTATAAATACAAACAAAGCAAAGAGCAGCAAAACAAATGCCAGGCAGAGAGGAGCACAGACACCATAATAATAATAAAAAATTATTAGATGTCTCCTTTACTTATCAGAACAAAACACACATTTTAGAGTGGTTGATCAGACCCAGATGACCCATAAAATTTCACAGATCCTGAACACACAAGAAGACATTAAAGGGATGATTGTGAAACTCGCTGGGCATCTGCAAATGTCACTGAACCAAACAGGAACTGCAGTTTCCCCCCACAGATCCAGATTAGTGGGAGAGTGTCACTGCACTCCTCTTATTCAGTATTATGACTTTTTGCTGATCTTGTAGTATTTTAGGACTCTTTTCTTAAATTCCTTGCAGCTGGAGTAAAGTGATTACATCAGAGTCCCAGTCATGGAGAAAGATGTTTCTGGCTGTCATGGAGAAATGCTAAACTTGTCATTCTTAGGATTAAAGACTTAGAAAGCTGGAAGAAATCATTTCCTTCTCCAGTCTCATGCTTATTATGTAATATTGCGCCATGTAGATACACAAAGATATGCATTTATATAGGCATGTGCATTGAAATAGCATTTGAGAAGTGTGGATTACAAGGTTCTTTCCATTCTGTGTTTGTTTTGGTTTGGTTTTGTTTGTTTGTTTTACTTTTTGGCGGTTTTTTTACTGGCATTACTGGTATCTTTTTCTCATATAATTATTCAATTTAGCTTCTCTGTTCTACAGTTACAAAAATTAAAGTTACTACAAGGCTTCATTTAAACATGGCAGATGCAGACACATATCACAGGTCAAACTTCCAAGATACTATCAGTTAAGTACTCCCAAATTATTAGCCTATGGATCAGTAGCAACCAGACAAATTATCAGAACTGGAAATAAAAGTGGCAGCTAATGCTTCCTCAGAAAACTGTTATATTGAGAGCTTTTACAACATTCTTCATTACAAAAGCATAATGAAACCTACCCTCAATTCACAGTCTTCATTTACGGCAAGGTTACTGGGCTTCAGGTCCTGCAGCAGAACACAGGGAGTCAGTCAAGTTTGATTTTAACCTTTTAAAATATCACTATGTCTTAATAATACATTTGATGCACAGAGGGACACACTCCATTGATTTTTATTATCACAATCAGTGAACTCACCCGGTGGATAATTCCAGCTGAGTGAATATACTGTGAAAGAAAAAGAGAAAAAAAAAGGTAAGACTGGAAGTTGGAGGTGAAGGAATGTACAAGTCACTTGTCATATCCTTTTGCATTTGAGACTGATTGTTTTATGTACAGAAAAGATGTCACACTACATCTTCAGATCAAATGGAGGTATGACGAACTTCAAAATCTTGTTCTGTCTTATCCAGAGATACCTTAAGATACCTTAAGAAAGATTAACTAGATTCTAGCACAAAAGACAGCACTTGCAGATGTCTGTTGTAGCTTCTGTCGAGTTTCTTAACAACATGGAATTTGTTCCAGTTTTATCTGGGTGTCCATGTTGATCAGCTAAAGGCTCAGTGAAGTCAGTGGTCCAGGGAGCAGTATGCTTGACTCTTAGGTGATATAAATCACTTTCCCATACTGGGAACACTGAATGTGTGCACCCTGGAACCAGTTAGCAACCAAAATACCCATCTAAACCACAACACTGCTTCAGGATCTGCTTCCAAAGCAGTGAGACAGTCTTTCAGTAGCAATTTAGAGTCTCTGCTATTTTACACAACACATTAAAACTCAAAGATTGAGAAGAGCTAACTTTATAATTGCCAATTATTCACTTGTCAGGATTAACAGCCAATTTATCTACAATCTTACTGAATGGGATGAGCAAGATTTCGAAAACCTCTTCTGTTTTCTAGAAGTGAATTCAACCTTCTTTAAGGAGCAATTATTACAAGTAAAAGCTGTATATCAACTGGGAAAATCCAAGAAAAACACCAGTTCCTTGTTCCAGACCCAAGCACTGTTTGTCAGAAGGGAAGGGTCACCCTGGGTGCTCCTCATAATAACCTCAAGCAGCTGAATGAAGAAAGAGGAAGCCAAACCACCACTTGCAACAGAAGGAGCTGTGTCCCTGCTCTGCTGAAACAAGGGCTCCTCTCAGTGCTCAGGAACCTGACAAACTACAGTGCTGCAGGCTAACACTTGGTGTGCCCAAGCAGCTTCTGCTGGGTATGAAGCATGTGCTCCATTACTGCTCATCACATCCACTGGTGAGTTCAGAGCTTACTCAGGTCTGGGAATACTCTTGGTAATGACTCGAGTATAGATGTAAGGGAGGACTTATATTTGACCAAATAAATGTTCTTTGACTAATGAGACAAGAGAATTTCAGTTTGAGAAGTGATCAGCCACCACCAACCCTTCCCCTTTGAAACAGAGCCAAAAATGCACCTGAGCACATTCCTGAAATTAATATGCACCTTAGAGCACAGATCTTACTATTATTTAGCTTTATATTCAGAATCACAAGCTGGATAATTAACTCCAGAATCCTCGTTCTTAATTAAGCTATTAACTTAAGTAAATGAGAAAAAGCAATTAAGGGCTCAGTGCTGCAACTCTGATTTGCTAAAATCTGCACTTAAATTGACAGAAGCTGCATGTATGAATAAGAATTACTGTCTCAGGCAGCAGGTGACTTGCTGAACAACATGTAATAAGTGTATTTCAGAGTCAGTATTTACCACGACTTGCTTTCAAACATACAGTTACTTTTCATCTCTAAAATAGCAATTAGTGTTAAGTTACCTTCTAAAGCAGTGACCCTTCTCTTTTATTTTTGCTTATACCTAGGAAAATCAGCACTGCTCCGAGAAAAAGCTTATCACCAAGTAATGGGAAGCATCTTATCCTGCTTATAGAGACTTCTATGTTTAATGGAGTTAAAGGAAACAATGACCTTCCAGGCAGAATAAAACCTGGAGTAACTCCTAGATTGTGTGGCAACACCATACATTGTTAGGATAAGCTTTTACTTCCAGATGTTTCCCAAAGAACCAAACTAACATGGTTATCTCTTCACCCACAGAATTTGCTCTACAAAAATCAGGGCTGCAGTTTTTCAAATTGGCTCATGTCTTTCAAAGCATAAGCATTAGCTACTTGCCATATCATTCTTCATCAATTTCACATTCTTCAGAAGTATTTTCACATTTTCATGAGAGGGGAAGTGTCTAAAGCACACACTGTGCACTACAGAACATGAGACACAATTCTGCAAACGATTCCCCATTAATAAGAACTTAAATAGACTCCAAAGTTAATGTTCAAGCAGAGTATTCACATGTATTGTACACGCAAACAGTTGTGGGTCTGGAATTTTGTTTCCAGTTAGAATAATGATCAGATACTTTTTGAAATTATTTCTGCTATCACTGCACTCCTTAAGACATAAAGAAAGGTCTTCAAGTATTGTCACTGCAATAAATCACTTGTCACTGCAAGATTTTGGTTACTGACTGAAATATTTGCATTCAGCCAGTACCTTAAGACCTCGAAGTAACTGATAGATGAGAAACTGTATATGATCATCTGTTAACTTCTGGCACTTCACAATGTTATTCAGGTCAGCACCCATTAAATTTGTCACGAGATACCTGTGAAAATAAAACACAGAAGAAAACAAAGAAACACACCTCATTTAAATCTGACAGGATGTAAAAACATCTAAAAGCAACACATTCACTACACACTGCCTGTCTGGACCTAACACACAATTTAGTTCTTTCCAATAGCCTTCTTATGTGCTCTAGTAACAAAATCTCAGTTACGAGATTTTATATCATGAAAAAGAAAAATCCTTGAAGTCCATTAAAAGCTTTTATTTAGCCATTCTCCCTAACTACTACAGCAGTTGACTGAGGCAGAATGCACCCATCATATTTTGATTGGAATAGGAAGTTTCACCCACCATCAAAGTGGAAGTCTGAGATACCACAACAACAGTAGCTGGAAGGGCCCAGAATATCTGATGATGGAGACTGTCAATGAATTGATTGAAATTAGAATGTTCTGTTACTTAAAGTTTTATTTTTCTTACCAAATTTTGCTGAAACATTTATTCTTTTTTAAAAAAATAGGTGTCAGGACAAGGGTATATATCTCTTGTTGACAGTTCTCATTTGAGTAATTGTGCCCCAGTTGTCAAAGTGGTACTTACTAAGTAGTCAGAATGATTAAAAAATTGTACTTACACTTCATTAAAATTTTCTATGGATGTTGCAGGTGTAAAAACGTCTAGCAATCCTATAACCTGAAAGATGAGGGAGTTGACATTTCATTTTTAAAAAAATCTGTAAAAGCTACATGTAATTAGTACTGGCAGAGCTTAGCACTTATGGCATGAAACTTACAAAGACATGACATATTTGTGTTAACAGTTTCTTGGGTCATTTTGTTCCGCTGTTGATTTAACATTTTTAGCATCCTCTCTCCAGGATAGTTTCCAACCCACTATATTTTATTCAAGCTTCTATTCATCAAGTTACTTTTAAGCAGGTGGATACTCCCACTGAAATCAATTATTTGTCACATAAACTTAGGCAAGTACTGAATTACTTGGAACCTGAAGTTCTACTGTCTTTCATCTAGATAATATTAATTTCAGTGACAATATCTGCCCTTAATTTCTCAAGAGAACCCAAATTCAGCAAAAGTAGGTTTCAGGTGGTTTTTTTTTTTCCTAGACTAATGTTTCAAGAGCATCAAAGGCAATGAGAAGAACATCCTTATTGCTTCATTTTGACAGGAACAGGGTCACTTGTTTTGGATTTCTGTAGCTGCGTCTTCAAGATAAAATTAGGTTATTTTTCAGTAAGAAGGTAGTCTTTTTCTGAAACTCTCTGAAGTCCAATGACTTCATTACACATAAGATGACTAGATTCTGGTACCTTGGGTAACCAGAAAATTGCATATAGTTTTGGATAAAGATAGTACCTAACTGAAATTAAGCCTATATTACAAACATATGTCATAATAAATCCAAAGAGAAAGAACCCACTCTCCACTTACATTCTCATGCTTCATGTGCTTGAGTAACCTGAGTTCTCGGTAGGTCCTCCTCGCGTGAATAAGGGATTGAAAAGGTCTTGAGAGCTTTTTTACCGCCACCTTCTGTCTTGTTTTGGTATCATAAGCTGAACTAGAAAAGAAAAAGTGCAGGTGTGTTCTACTTCAAAGCTGTGAACTAGTTCACTGCAGAAAACTGTACTCTCTTGAGGACACTTCTTCCCTTGCCCTCTTTAACGTTTACTTAGGGAATGCAAGTGGAGGAGCTAGTCAGCTGCAACTCTTAAGTATTCAGAGACAGTTCCTTCGTCTTCCTTCTAGCAAATTACTAACACTTAAGACAATGTTCAGGACTCATCCCCAGGTGACCCTTTCCTACGTGGCAGGGAAAGGAGCCTGAGGATTAGTCCTATTAGTGAAGCTCCAGCCTCCAGCTCCGTGGCAAGGCTTGTAGGGAATATGGGAACTCAAACTCTGAGCCTTACTGAACAAATCGGAGAAGAATGCCGCCATTGTGTCTAGCAATATGCATTACCTATGTGACCATTACCTTGCTAGACGATAATGCCACAAAACTCGTAGCAAATTAGGATGTTGACACAGCCAAGGTCATATTGTTTCCAGTAACAATGGGTCAGTATCATACACTCCAGCCCACAGATCCTGCTGACACACTTTCATACAGCTGAGATGTCCTGCTGAAGAGGCCACTAAATACACACATCACTATTTGCAGAAGAGGGAGACCCAGACGTTTTTGTGCATTTTAAAGACATGACAAGTACATCAAGAAGCTATAAATTAATGTTGCCTGTTATGTAGCTCAGGAATAAAAATGATGCCTGTATGTATTATTCCATGACACTCCACAGTACAACTATAAAAAGATTCCATTTGCTACCTTCTCTTATGTCTTAAATTGTTGGTCTTATCTGTTAAGTTATGATTGTGTTAAATTAAAATACTCTGATGTTTTCTGTTTAAGTTGTAGACAACATTATTGGTGCTCACCAGAGAGCATTAGCAGGCTGAGAACCTTCACCGATGTTTATCTCACAAAACTTTTTTGGAGATACAAACACAAAAATTAGGTAACGCAAAAAAGGCACAGAGTAAGATGAAAATAGCCAACAGCCACACAAAATGCTATGAGGTCCTAATGAAAGCTGATTTAGACACTCCTGCAAACTGGGAGAGGAGACATCTGCTAGAGACAAAAGGAAGACAAGATGTTTCTAATGAGAAACAACACAGGATACAATCAACAAATGGCAGGAGGAACTGAGCGGCACCCAAAAGGTGATAGTGATCCAGTTAACCTGGAATTCACCCAAAGGCCAGTGCAGGACACAATCCAGACATGGATTTGTTTGTTAAAAACAAAGCAGATTCAATCACCAAGTTTCTTAAAGGCACCATGCAAGGTGTGATTTACTTGTGAGATGAATAAAATAGATAAGCAGAAGTAGATCTTTGGGGAATTTTAGGATGCGTACAGGGTTGTGGCTTTACTGAGCACCTCAGGATGAGCATTCCCTGAACAGGAGAAAGCAAGCATGGGAAGAGACAACTGGTATCACTGTGAACAGTGGCTGTAAGAGATACAACTCAGATACTTGCTCAGACAGTAGGGTGTGGACACGGTTACTGTGTTGCTCAAATACATTTAGAAGCTCAAGGAAAGAACATTGTGAGAACTGACAATGGAGGTATTTTAAATTCCACATGACTGGCCACAGGGACAACACGAAAGTTTCATAAGAAAATATGAAGAAATAGAATGGAAGCCAATACTTAGTTGGTAATGTAACAAAGATTAGGTATAATTGCCCTGTGTGTAATCCGGGCTAGTGAGGCCACTGGAGAATACCTCCAAGTCTCACTAATGCATACTCTTTATATCCTTTCCAAATTATTTTCCAGTGGAAAAGGAAATGTTTACTCAGATAAATAAATAACATTGCCCAGAACAGCAGTCTGTGCTTAACATCTCAGCTCTTCTGGTAATTCACAAGCCTTCCCACTCATGCTTGCACTTGTTTATGAAATACTGTGTACATTAGACAAGGCTAGAAGGAATTAGGTTTTAAATCCTGTTATTATCATAAACACACCTCTCCTCACAATTCTAAGGTCAAATGTGGGTTTTGGTCCTTCAAAAATGGCTCATCTTTAAGATGGATTGCTTTTTACCCTCCATATGACTCAAGGCTGCAAAGCTTTCAGATGGTACAAAGCACTATTTTTTTGAGCTTCAGTAATTCTTACAACAGCAGCTTTTTAGACCTGGAGTGGAAGCACATACAGAAGGAGAGGGGGGTGTGTATGGGAAATAAAAATGAAAGAGAAAACAAAAAGCAACTGAGTCCAAGGACCTCCAATCAGAAAACATGTACTGAAGTTGCACAGGCCAAGAACTGAGTTGGTTTGAATTATTTCTTCCACAGTCAAGACATTGTACCATATAATAATCAGAGCTAATGCCTTCAGGCTTTAACCTTGCCACTGTCGTAACTTAAGTTATTGACACTGAAGCATTCAATAATACAGATTTTGCACTGTTGAACATTAATTTTTCACACTCAAGGATGACTTGCATTAGTGATCACATTTTCAAGCAGCTGGCACTGCCTATTTCTCCCCATGTACATTTAATGCCTCTTATTTTAGACTCTGTCTTCCTCTCTTGCTATTATATCATCATAGCTGCAATCTGGGTTGTCCCCTAATCCTACATCAACCTCTGAGTGAACTATTGGATATTAGGATGAGCTGCTTCCCTCTCTGTGTGATTTCCCCAAGAATGTTCAGCTTTCAGACTAGTCCCTGGACAGGACAACTAGTCATGGGGAAAATATGGTTGCACCTGTGCTTGGCACCTGCAAATCCTTCCTTGGGGGCTTGTCACAAACTTAACTAAAATTATTCAGAACAGCTTCCTAGAAACCCCAAACAATGCTCCATGCTGTTAACTAGTTCAATTTTACTGGGAAAAAACAGGAAGAAATTCTTTACTGTGAGGGTGGTGAGACCAGGAAACACGATGTCCCATCCCTGGAGGTGATCAAGGCCAGGCTGGATGGGGCTTTCAGCAACCTGGTCTAATGGGAAGTGTGGCAGAGGGGTAGGAAACAGATGATCTTTAAGCTCCTTTCCAATTCAAACCATCTTATGATTCTTATGAAAAAGGTCAGAGGCCCTCACCTTACTTTATCCCACATGTCACCCAACTCACACCCTCTCCACCTTTGCAGCAAGACTGGAGAGGGCAGCTCTGTCAGTTTCTTGGCGTTTGCATTGCCTCACTAACATCCACCAGCCACTTACACTTCTTCCTTTTGCAAGGTTATTTTCTACAGGCTTCAGCTTTGACCAACTACTTCTGTTTATATTCAGAACTGGGGGAAAAAAAAAAATCATCCTTCCAGTGGCTCAGCTACTGAGTTTCCCAACTTTTTTTAAAACTGCTTATTCTAAGATGTCTCTCTTCTGACTATGATCTTACCTCATGTAGCTAGATAGAATAGTACACTGGCACTTGCAAAGGGATATCATCCCCTCTCTAATCTGTTAGCATCACATTTATCATAGGCAATGAAAATATGTGACTTTTAAAATAGAATATCACAAGGGATTATTTCTGACAACATCACTAAGCAGTATGCTCACATGCATCAATAGAATAGAGGAACATCACTTTAGACATTCTACTGGAACTTAAAAAGAAAGACAATTACTACTGTTTCTTTTTATTTACAAGAAACAACTTTGTAACATTCTTAACAGTAGCTTTTTCAGATATGATGGTTCTTGACCCAGAACCCTTTGCAGTTCTAACACATTTTTGGTCATCTGTCTCTCCCAAGATCAAGGATAAAAAAGCCATTATTCTCTTTACAGGGATGGCATAATTTTTACACAGATTACAGACTTTTGCTTAGCGTGATTTTTCAATCATTGCTTAAATTAGATCTACCTTTTCAGTGCTGTCAACTCCTACATTTAATAACTCCATTGAAGTTTCACTAGATGAAATATGAATCTCTATTTATACACACATTTCCCCAGTTTTTAATGTTTCAGAGAAAAGTTTGAACACAGGAAGCAGCCTAAAAACTTTAGGAAGCAAAAAGCTCAAGATTTTATCAGCTTCAAGCTAACTTTATGACTTTGATGGGGCATGGATTTTTAGCTGCTGATGTTTATAAATGTGATTGTACAGACAGTCATTTCCCTGGTATCCACGGACAGTTTTGCAGGAGTTGGAAGGGACCTCTGGAGATCATTTAGTCCAAACCCCTGCCAGAGCAGGTTCTCCTACAGCAGGTTGCACAGGAATGCATTCAGGTGGGTTTTCAATGTTGAAAGAGTCTCCACAACCTCTCTGGGCAGCCTGTTCCAATGCTCTAGCACTCTCAAAGAAGCTCCTCCTCATGTTGAGATGGAACTTCCTGTATTCAAGCTTGTATCTGTTATCTCATCCTGTTTATCTTCTATGGTTGCAGAGGAGTAGTACTGGCCATAGAAGCTACTTGTGCGCAGCCTGCTCAGTCCCTGCAGGACAGCTGGGATTAGAAGTACACCATTCAGCAACAGCTGCTCAGCCTTCAGCATCCAATTTGCTTCAGCAGCTGAAGGGATGCTTGAGGGAGCTCCATCTCACAAACCATGCTTGGAGCCATCTTGTACCCTGTTTAGTAAACTCCAGTATCTAATGCAGGAAGAACTTGATACAGGGATTTGCCAGTCCCCTTGCACTATCGTCAGCCCCTGAACTTTGGGCTCAAAGAGAGCTTATTAGCCAGGCACTGTACTAACCAAAATACCTAAAAAGAAGTTTAGCTTGAGCACAGTGAGTTACCTTCATTCTTGGAGCCAGCTCAGGTCTACTGATGCAAAACGAAGACATGACCAAAGCTGCTGTACATGGTAACAGTCTTGTGTCTGCAGTGAACTCCTCACTTTCTGTAAATTATCTGCATGAGCTGATATTCCAACCCCATCACCCCAGCTAACCACAAGCTTTTAATTGTCTACAAAGTGATTTTATGCTTGAGGAAGCATTATATCTGTACAACTAATTAGGTATACTTATTCTAAGTGATTCATTTGAAGTTAAGTGAGGAAAAAAACACACAGTGCACTAACTTTTCTAATTTATTTTACATAATTCAGTGATCCAGCTTGTAAGAATGTTACCCCTACATCATCAAAAGCTTGATAGCTGACTGGACACACTATTCCAGGCTTTCAGAGAATGCTGTACACAAGCAGATCCTTAAATTTGCTCCATGTGACAATGATACTGGATCTTGGTTGTTCTAAGCTTCTATTTTTATTTCTTTCTCAATGCAAATTTCTTTCCTTCACTGGGTCACATTCCTCCAGAACACATGAAGGCTTCCCATTACATGTCAGTGTTAAGAGATATAAACAAAGAAAAAATGCAATACACACTGAAAGCATCGATCTAAACGGGTAGAACTTCACTGATTTTGGTAAGAAAGAAAGTAATACCCAGAAAACAAAACAGAAAGTACATATTATTTCTGCCACATATTTAGTACAGACAAAACTTTGACCTCTTATCCACAGACCTCAGCATCCTTTCATGTACCTACTGTCTCTCTCCATAACAAGAGACACGAACCTCCTAGCAAATAAATTGTGTTCCCTTAATTTGTTAGATCCTGAATTCTCAAGAAAAACAAGTGACTGCAGCAAAAGGGTTGTATGTGAGCAAGCACTGAGGGGAAGGAACAGGAGAGGTGTCAACACACAAAGAACCTAATCATTGAGGTAGGCAGTTCTTACTGCACCATCCATGGGCAAGTGTGATAGAAAAGGGAAAAATGCAGGAACTCGGTTCCTGGGACATTTCTAGTGCCCATTCACATGATCTGGGTTCCTCACAATTGCAGTGAATGACAATCCTTTTCATGTTCCTCAGAAATGTCATGTAAGTGAATGAAAGTCACACAAATAACATGGATTTTGGTTTTTGTTTGCAAGGTTTAGTTTATGAACTCTCTCTCCTGCATCTTGTCCATGATCTTGCTCTTATTTTTTAAAACACAGTTTTTGTTTGCTTTTAAATGAAGTTACTTTTTATTGAGATATCAAATAGTCTTGAAAAAAGTACATGCAGCATCTACCCAATACCAGAAAGTGGACTATAACATCCATGGGCATTGGAGACAAAAAGCAACAGGAAAAGACAACTCATGGTAAGCTTAAGTTAACCATCAAAGCATACCAGGAAATGCTTGTTTCTTCTTGAACATGCATGCAATAATGAAATTTTTAGAAATCTGATGGTTTTAGCCCTCCAAGAGCTAGATTTAAGGTACAGAGCACATATTTGTTTACTAAGCTGCAGAAATGACAACATGTACCTGCATCAGAGGGAAACCATAAAGAAAATGAGATGGTAACAGACAAAAGGTAGGAGGATGAGTAATGCGCAGCTCTGAAAAGACATGGTAATTTCCTCATTAGAGAAAAAACCCTCCTGCTTTATGATGACAGGTTACTGTGTAGTAAAATTACATCCTATCACTTGGATATGATTCCAACACACTGTGCTGAGCCCTGGCATCAATTGTTTTGTCTTTAGCACAATCAATGCCAATTACGTCACATTAATTTACCACTAGATCTAAATATGAAAGTACAAAATAACTCTTACATATGTAATATAGCTGTTCCATGAGTACACTTTCAAGCAGCCATGGAAAAACGCTAAAGAATAATTACTGCCCAAATGTTTACATGAATGCAGCACCAATCTTTCAACAAACCAACATGATAGTAGTGCTGTATCATCCTCTGATGTTTGCTCTGTCTCTTATGTCTTCAGTGACTTAAAATATACAAGTAGCTCTATAAAGGAGCAATCACACTTTTCTAGGTGAGGTTATAGACAGTATCACTTGTATCAGCGGCAGAGATGCATTTATAATTGTGCTTGTGAGAAAAACACACACAAAATTTGGGCTATATTCTGTGCTTCCTTGACATGAGCAATCAATTCATGTATAGGAAAATAATCATGCATTTTAGAAAGCCCTATAGTCCCAATGTCAATATTTAAAAAGGAAATTTCATCAGCTGCCACCAAGCCACTACAATGCTAATGACAAACTTATTCTAGTCTTCATTTCATTAAAACAAGACTGACAAGCTATTACAAATCATAGGCTTAGAAACTCAAAAGGTTAGCAGTCAATCTGGATATAAAAGTTTAACATCAGAAACACTAGTGCTTTCAAACAGATTACAGAAAAGACAAAAATCTCACATTTTGTTCTCCTTTTTCCTATTCCTCCCCCCTTTCTCCTTCACATTTTCTGTTTTCCCTATCTACGGCCCAAATATTAAATAACACCAATTCATCTCCAGGTCACATAGAAGTTTTGAAATGTTCTCTTCCTTCCCTGACAATTGATGCAGAAATGAGATACTGGATTTTTTTGTACCAACTAGTTAATGGGTTCTGAAATTACAAACATCTTCTTGGGAAGCTGAGTTCAAGCAATTAGAACCTAAGACTTCAAGGGCTTTGGCACTGAGCTGTGCCCCTTAGCTAATAGCAATCACAAGCAATGGTCAGGAAGGTGCACACTACAACAAACAGTTAAGTAGGAATGGAGGAAACCCCTGGGCAGGTAATTTTGATTCTGATAATGTATTCCTACAGCGACATAGAAGGTTCTAATTCCATGATCCTTGTTGCCTCTCTGCCACAACTGGCTCAGCTCATGCCTCTCGTCTCCCTTCCATCTCACAGCCCCTCTCTCTCTAAAAAATATCTCATTAATTCCTCCTGGAAGAAAACCTGCACAATGCAAAGTTGTCTTCACCACTTCCCAAGTTTGCCTTTTCTTCACCTTTCCTACAACTCCCTCTACCACCCTCCTCACACACAAGCAGGTGTTTCTCATCCTGCTCCACAGGATTAGTGACAGCATCCTACAAAGAAATCTCCATCACAGCCATCCTCATCCTTCTTCACAAATACCTCCTTCCCAATTCAGTCTCCTTTGTTAAAAGTATTATTAGATGTTCTCCTTTTAAAAAGGAACTTCAACACCACTAATTACAATCCTATTTCCCTTTCCTTCCCTAAGTCTGTTTCAACTGGAAGACACGCAGGATGGAACTGGACAAAGTAATGACAAACCACTTGAGTTCCATCCTAGTGCTCCAACAAAACCACTCTCCAGAGACCTTCTCCCTGGCCAGCACTCAGAAATGCTCTTCCATCTTCCTTCACATTTCTTTCACAAAATTTCTTGAATTTCTGACTTTCTTTAGCTTTTTAGCTGCAAACCCTTTTGTGTCTCCCTTTCTAGGAGCTGCTTCATCATCTTCCCCTGAGGATCTTTCCCACGGTGTGACACTTTTTGTTCCTACACCTACTTTCATTGATTCTTTCTAGCAATGCTTCTGCAAAAATCTTCTTCCTGACTCACAACATTGAACATGCAACTTCTTTTATTTAACTCTCTACCCTGTTGCAACCTCATTTTCAAGGCTTCATTTCTAAGTATTTAAAATAACAAGTAAATTTCTAAGTATTATATAATGTATTCTATATATTAGTACACATACCCATAAGAGTTAAGTTGACCGGACTTTCTCATCAGCCTTCGTCTCTTACTCAGTTTTCAAGCAAATGTTTGAATAAGCAAACAAAGGCTTATGGTAAATATCTGCAAAAGTAACAAAAGGTTTCAAACCTTTCCTTCTGAGTGATGCAAACCAAAAAATAGATGATGGCTAACAGATCTTGGGCAGCAGTATTTTAGCAATGTTGTTTGAAGCATTTTCAATAAAATACCGCCGCAAACATATGTAGGATGGAGTTCAACCCCTGCATTTACATTGGGAACAAGAGATAGGCCAAAAGAGGAACAGCCCATACTGAAATCAAATGGCTCCACGCATGCCTGGAGTTCTGCCTTTAGCCTGTAGAGATTTGTACCATCTCCAGCTTCTAGCCCTATTTACATACAGCGGGTGTGTGCTGCTACTACTTTACAAGCTTATCTCTGCATTTGCTATTTAAACTAACATGTAATGTTACATTAACAGTATCATAACTCCCAGTAACATAACCTCACAGTTGAAATAATATACTTAGTATCACTACAGCTAGGTAAAAGATACCTTTAAAAAAGAAAAACGAAACCCCAAATGAATGAATGAATTTCTCTCTTTATCCATAAAAAAAGGGTTAAACTTCAGGATTAAAGTCTTCTGCTTCTACTTTTCCAGTTCTACTTCCTAAAAATGAAATAGAAGCATAAACATGACCCTACCTTGCCCTGTTTTTACCCAAAATAAGCCAGGACAGATACTTAATGGATCTTAAACATACACTTAGAGTTTGCAGGACAGAGGGCCCTGCCAAAGGCCTCAATGCACAAATGACTTAAGGCAAGCTTTCCTTTCCTGCTTCTTTTGAAATGAGGCCTGAGCCATTACTATCTGAGTGAGCAGGCTTCCTTTTCAAAAATCAGTTACATCACCCAATTTGATGCTAGGCATTGCCTCCTCTTAAAATTAAGCAAGACTGACTGCATGATGTAAATACTATTGATGTCAACAACCTCTGAGGAAGCAGCACAGGAGTTTCTGGGTGGGAAGAAGCTCTGAACTTGCTTTGGTTCATCTTGCAAAGTCTGTTCTTTCTGAAGAAGGCAGAACACAGAGCTCACAATATGCTAATGGGAAACAACCTGTTGGAGAGATCAGAAACAGCATGCTGCAGAAGGCCGTCTGTACCTCCCAGGCAAAAATAGGACTAAGTAGGTTGCAAGACAGTTTACAAAAGCTGGCATGAAAAGCAGGATAAAGGCTTTAAAAAAAAATAAAGGACAACCCAGAAACCAAAAATCTATCCACATTACATAATCTGTGGTATTCCTTCTCAAGTAAATCAGCTCCTGCAGGAAAAGGCAGACAGATACCAAACCAGAATGCACCTACCAGGGTAATAGAGCAGGGAGGTAAAGATGCTGCAGTTCAGAGGTCCAGTTTATAAACAATGTCACCAGGACACAGACAAAATAATTATTTGAAAGGCAGAGTCACAAGGAACACGAGTTTAAAATGCAGTTTGACCTGAGTTGCCACTTTTCTCTAGAAAAGTAGATCTAAGCATAGAGGAAGCTGAAAGTAAGTTTGATGGCTTCCCATCTAAATCACTGTTTGCTTAAAGGCTGCACTTAAAATCAGAAATATTTTCAAAACTCACAATTAGCAGGGATTGTGCCTGCTTTGTAAGACCTGCTTTCTAAGAGTCAACTAACTCTTTGACTTCTGGGAAGGAAGGACAAATCCAGCTTGGAGGGCAGACATTGCAAAAATGCATTGTTCAAGAAAACTTTAAATTTAACTGGGTTCAGGCCTGAAAAAGAGTTAAAATATAGTTTAATATAAAAACCTCTCTCAATAGTCCACAAAAAGAGTACAACTCCAAAATAAACAGCTGTACATGTAAATTTAATATTTGTTAATATGCAAACAACCTCTAAAAACAACAAAAAGTTAACCCATATATATTGTTGAAGTCTCCATTGATCATTTTAAAGGCAAATAAACTACTATACACACATACCAAACCTTCACAGGGAATTCTTATTTTCTTTCCTAAATTTAAAAAAACAAAACCAAGAAAATCAGTAACAAATGTCAGAATATCCACCAGTTTGAATGGCTGTAGGAAAGAGCTCATGTGAAAGGAAGCTCTTTGCAGAGTTTAAATACAGGAGTAATGCAAAATGAGGGTGAGGTACTCAAGGGAAAGGCCTCACCAGTCTCTCTGTTTCACATGGATGTTGAAGTACAACCCCACTTGGCAGTGTGGTTTAGGTCTTGCAAGAATTTCCAAGAGGGACTCTTCTTTATGATGCATCATTAAAAAGGTGAGATAAGCAGTAGAGGTCTTTACAGTAAGGAAGGTTTGCTTTTGGTACATATTGCACATCTAAATAAAACCCAAGTAAAACATACTGGAAAGCACCGTGCTTGATGTAGCTACCCCTCTAAAAGTAAATACCTGTCTCCATAGCACATTTGATGGATCTGCATGTAACAACTAATGCAAACACAAGTTCTATTAGACTTACAAAACAAATAGGGCCAAAACACAGCCTTGTGACACAGCTCCTTCTATTGATTTGGAGCTGCAAGCAAGAAAAAGCGCAAGCAGAAGTTGGCTTAAATACAAATATTTACAATATGCTTCTTATTACCAGTTGCACAAGTCACAGAAGCACAAAGAATCACAGAATATCAGGGATTGGAAGGGACCTCAAGAGATCATCTAGTCCAATCCCCCTGATGGAGCAGGAACACCTAGGCCAGGTCACACAGGAAGGCATCCTGGCAGGTTTTGAATGTCTCTGGAGAAGAAGACTCTACAACCTCTTTGAGCAGCCTGTTAGTGTTCCATAACCCTCACCACAAAAAAGTTTTATCTCATATTTCTGTGGAAACTCCTGTGTTCCAGCTTGCACCCATTGCCCCAAGTCCTATAATCGGAGGTCACTGAGAAGTCTATTGGATGTGTAAAAAAAGGAAAGGGCAATACTAGAAAAGAGTTTCACCAAGGTAAAAGAAGATTTGTTACAGCAACTTTGGTCATATTTTAAAAATCCACAGTCGGAGTTTGGAACCTTGGCTTCTATTCAGCAAAGCACTTAAAAATCTGTTGAATTCCAGCGGCTTCTATAAGACTTACATATTGTTTTTTTCTAAAGATATTTTACTGAATAGGAGTACAATTATTTGCAAAAGCAACATAGCCTATTACTCAAGGGAGTGATTGTGTCTTGGGGATCTCCTGGGAAAAGCACATGAACACAGAGGGAAAAAAAATCAATTTCAATAGACACTAAAAATAGATGGCTCTTCTAAGAGAGATGTGAACCTTTTCCTCACAATCAGCTTCTGCTTGGGTTTGTAGTTCATCAATGTGAACAAGGCTATTAATATAGAGTGATGTTTTATTGCTGTATTCTGCTCTAGAATGCATATTTGAGAGTAAAGCCTTCCTATAGTATTTTTAGTCTCTATTTTATATCCCAGTTCCTAGGCTTCTCCATTGTCAAAATATTAGGATTTCCTTGGCTTTGTGGGCAGAAAAGAAGTAAGTATAATGAATTAACAACTCTAACAGTTTAGAAAAACAAAGCACCAGCTGTGCAGCAAGTGAACCACCACAAGTTTTCATTTCCTTCACAATTTCCCAAAAATCTTGACATCTCATTACAAAACCCAGTGAAGCAGCTCTTCCCCTTAATACTATGTCAGCAGAAACAGGGGAAACACCCAGAAATGCGGGTTCAATTAGAACATGACAATTACTCTCCTATTGTCTATCCAGCTCCTAATTTGTAAAATAAACTACAAGAAAGTAAATTAATATTTTGTGGTCTAAATAAAGTGGGAACTTATGGAACTATTCCCATCAGAGAGTCACAGGATTATACCATGCCCTCAGCTACAGTCTCAGGTACCAACAGTTACACAGTATTTGTCTAGATTTCCCTCATAAGCTGGAATTAATTAAAAAAAAAAAAAGAGGAAAAAAATCAGAGATCTTTCACATGAGTCTTGAGTGTTTCTGCTGACAGTTCATTAAATGCATATTCTGAGTTTACATATAACTCAGGCATTTCACAGCACCAGGGAAGGGAGCAACAAATGAGGAACACCACAAACGTTCTCTGGTATCTGACTGAAAAGACAAAAAAAGCCAGTGACTATCGCACAAGTTTAGTCCACGGAAAAAACAACTAAGTTCTAAAGAAAACCCTTTTTTGTACATTATGTTTATTTAAAAGCTCATTATGGATTGTTTTTACATAATCCCATTTATCCAGCATACAAAAGAAATGTCCCTCTTTGGAAACCCCTTAAGCATCACTATTGTTTCCCAAAAAGCTTCTACAAGCACACTAAATGCAAAGCAAGTATGTAAAATATAAAAATAACAGCCCAACCTGCACTGGCAGCTCCCAAAAGTGCAAAGCTGATAGCAAAAAAACTCACACGGGAAACAGTTTGTGCTGAGATGGTGAACCCTTACACAACACTAAGGCTCCAAAGCCCTCGGGCTAGCCCTCCCGCCCCCATTAAGAATTCCCCCCAGATCTCTTGTCCACTCATAACCCCCGCATGGTCCAGGGGCTTCTCCCATTGTCCCCACGCGCAGGATTCACCTCACGCTGAGAGTCCCGGTCTCGGGGACAGCCCGCTCCGCTGCACCCCCCATCACAGACAGGAGCAGGCGGTAAATAGAGCCCCCGCAGCCCGCTGCCTCCCCGCCATGACTGTGCAAGAATCTCGGCTTCGGGGCGATGTCCGACAGACGAGCGGCCGCCGGTGGGTGCCACGGGCGCTGAGGAACCGGTGGTACCCTCAACCGTGAGACTGGAGGCGCGGTGGTCTGAGGGGGCAGCGGCGCAAAGGCCGCGAGGGACCGCCCCCCGGCGGCGGCAGCGGCGGGCCCGGTTGCCGGGGTTACGGCGAGGTATGGCCCGGCCCCGCGGGGCTGCGGGCTGC
>VZTY01030666.1:242203-252311 GCA_013400935.1 Turnix velox | reverse complement strand
GATCCCGGGCGGGGGAGAGGAGCGCCCGGCGCACAGGCCCGGGAGCTCCGGGGCGGGTCTTCCCTCATCGGGGAGGACCGTGATGGAAGGAGCGCGGTCAGTACTCACATCGCCCCACCGCTCCGCATCATTCGAGCATTTTAAAGTCTTGCCCTCACATTTCGCCTGTGCAGAAGCGGCCCCTAGGCTCGGGTTACGCCTGTACCGGGTCGGGGCATGGCTCTGCTGCTGGCGGAGCTCCGATTTACTGAGGGTCCACCCAGAGTTTCCCGTTAAAGCACTGACTCCTATGTGCCATCACCTAAACACCTCTGCTTTTCATTAAGGAAGACTCAAGGCCTCACGATAACACAGGAAAAAACATCTTAAAAACTTTAAAGCTCCAGGGCACTTTGATTTGTTTACTGCTTTTCTTCTTTTTTATAAACCGTGCTTTATTTATACCTCAATGACGCGTAGAATGAATCATTGCAGCAATGTTACTGGTGTATTTTGCTGTGTATTGCTTTGTTCCACACATGTATGTTTGAATAGCTGTGATGAGCCAGAAGGCAAGATTTATGGATGCTCCAAACACTGGATGATTTAAGTTCTAGTTCTGAAACCTCAGCCCTGGATTTCCACACCAGGGCTATCAAAGCGAACAGTGAAAGTACCTTTGGCATTTGCTTTAGTGCATTCTATATTCTACTACAGCCACTTCCCTGCAGCCATCCACTCAAGGGGTACTCAGCACTCCTGAAGCCATAGCATAATTCCCACTTCTACCCTGCTCTAGCACAAGAGGTATCTTCAGCCCTCTCCACACTGCCCCTTGGTCCCACTTCAATTTCAGTGCAGAGGGCATAGTACTTGAGGGAAATGTTAGGAGTAAAAAAAACAACAGCACCTTCATGGATCTTGTTTTCCTCAGATTTTAAAACTGAGAACAGAGTAGCAGTGCACTCACTCTGCACCAAGCCCAGAAAAAATCTGCCCCCACCCAAAAGTAAGCAGCCCCAAATGTTTTATGATGCCAAAATGAAGGAAATAATTCTACTTGCTCTGGAAGTGTTTAGGCCTCCGGCCCTCACACATTCATCAAATATTAGATGCTACTTGCTAAACATAGCCATGATTCTGTGAAGCTAAGTATCTGTATCTGCCAGGGCTTCTAACCATGTAATTTCTCCTGGAGTTAATTTTCTCACTTGTTGATGTTTACAGTCACTTTCAATTTCCTGTTTCCTGTGAGCTTCTGTCAACTATTTGTATTGCAGTCACAACTCTGAGATTGTTCTTGATTACCATGTATTATTAGATACTACCTATATGATGTTCTTCTCCCTGTAATGAGTGGGATATTAGGGAGCAGAGACGTTGAGGGACAGCACATTTGAGTTGTCTCAGAGTTGACCAGGTTACAGGTCTCCAAGAACCTCCCAAAAAGTCAGATCTGACAGCTGCTCATTCCTGTTCTGCCAGAAGCAGATCATCCATTTTTGCTGGCGCTGCAGAGATGCACAAGAAAGAGGCAGCTCCCTCCTCAGATGCACTCTTGCCTTTTTCTTCCTGTTTTGCAGGCCAACCAGCTCTGTTTGTGTGCAAGGGAGAGGACAGCAAGTGCTCTCTGAAGAGGTGTGAGAGCATAAGGATGAGATAAGATCACAACTTCCTCTATATCTATGTTGCCTTTTTAGGAATTTCCATTTCCTATACATGAAATACTGCCACATAAAACTAGGACTGAGGCTGTCTTGGTGCTGTGTGTGGATAGGAGTAGCCCATAAAACTCACATGGGCACTGCACATCCCTTGCCCTCTACCCCTGATGGCTGTGTGACTCTCTATGACAGTTC
Organism: Turnix velox; assembly: GCA_013400935.1. Classification (NCBI taxonomy): domain Eukaryota; kingdom Metazoa; phylum Chordata; class Aves; order Charadriiformes; family Turnicidae; genus Turnix; species Turnix velox. The sequence goes on along the minus strand of VZTY01030666.1, from coordinate 250,473 downwards.
CTTGCCACACCAAGTGCTGGTGCCTGGAAGGTGACAGGGTATCTGGACTCACTGCCTGTCACGCACAGCTTCTCAGCCCCGTGAGCCTCATGTCTGGCCAGCAGGGAGTCAGGCGTGCCTCTGAGCCCTGGACACAGGCATGAGGAAGCCATACCTTCATGAGGGAGGTGGCCACCAGCCCTGGCTGCAGCTGTGAGGAGGCCATGTCCCCGTGAGGGAGAGAAGATACAGGGTCCCTCTGATGCTCAGCAGTTCCAGCAGGTACTGAAAGAACACTGACTGGTATAGCAAAGCACTACTTTTCTATTATGGCTGTTCGTGCACCATGTAGTTAAATCTTATTTTGTTCTCACTGGAACAAACTCCAGTCAGTTTCGAGTTACTAATTTTCTAGGTACTTGTCATTCTTCCGTTACTTCCTTTTTTTTTTTTTTTTGCCTGATACATTGCAGAAAGCTTGTACATCTTTGTGAACCTCCTTCTGGCTCCTTTTGATTCTCATTTATTCTCTCACCCTAGCTCCGTTTCGATTTTCAGTTTAGGAATTGCAAATTTAACATGTAACACTGTTTGAAGATTGCAACCTTCTTGCTAATGTGCACCTTAAAATGCCACCTTAGTACTGAAAACATAATTTCCTAGTTGGAATCATATTATTGTAAACTCAGCCCTGATTTAAAATAGGCTTTGGAAAACACAGGATGGACTGTCAGCAGATCCAACTGTTCTTAGTATCATTGCTCTGAATGCAGGCTAGGTCTAACTAAAGACTTACCTAATATCAGTGAGGTTTTAGGATGAACCACATTGATCGTGTCAGCAGATCTGTTACAGACTTAGTTTTGAACTCTGAGATGCCCATTAATGGACTTCATCATGCCCACCTGAAATGAATAACAGTAAAGTCAACCTGAGAATGCTGTTAAGATGCTTCCTGTGCCACTTACTTTTGAAAATGTTGTTTGAGATAATTTAACATCTCTATAAAAGAAAAAAATACTGCCATGTTACATGCGTTACTATTAATATTAGGACATTAAATAGCTATAGTGCTGGCTTTATTTGCAAATTTCTGAAAGTACTTCTGTGAACATGCAGTTATAACACTGGACAACTGTTACTGTTTGTAATGATAGGAAAGATGAAATACAGGCAGCAGGAAAGGCTTAATGAATCCTTCTGTAAACAGCAAGTCAATCATTAGCTAGTTGTAATCCATCAGTTTCCATGAGATTGCTGTGTGAGACTGTTACTGAATTACAAGACACTTGTTGCATCTGCCTGTGAGGGAGTATCACTCCTATTTCTGCTACCAACACTCTTTGCTGCTAATTACTGACTTGGAAGCTTTATCCAACTTCGGATGACCTGGTCCAGCCTGAGACTATTACATCCTGTTATGCCTTAGATGCTTAAACCGAAGAAACTTTTTTGCTGTTGTGAGAATGTAAAGGGTCTTGCTATGGAGAAAACTTAAGATTTAGCTTTTCATTGAACTTCAAGTTTGATCATAAAAAGTCCAAGGTACTTCATATCTATGAATAGGTATGAAACCCTCTGAAGAATCCTGCTATTGATTGAAGACTTTCAAAATTTGGCTTATAGTAATTGCATGGTAAGAATAGGTATTTATTCTCTCTGAAAACACAAATTTTAATATGGTTTGAGTTCAGAACTGGGGCTTTGTTTCCTGCTCTCCTCCATTCTTTCTGTGTAGAATCAGGATGGTCACTATGTACCTCTGTGTCACCTCTCCACATTTATGAGATGTGACTAGGATTGTTTCCCTATTTTATGGATAAGATTGATACCAAATTTGATAGCCATAGCACTCCTACTAGCTATGATTAGTGACTGCAAACATTGATAACAACAATTTTCAAATATTCCTTTCACATTGCTGTTGATGCAAAGTGGGAAATTAATTTAACAGGATATAGTAATTTCCTGTTAAATCAATGTAATTCTAAAAAAAAAAAATAACCAGTCTCCTTTACCTGAAGTTATAGTGAAGCATATCTTGGTCTCCTGTAGTCTAACAGTAGAGGGTGGGAATGTGTCCTTCGTCCAGGAACAAGGTATGGATACTATTCTAAGCTTCTGTTGGTATTAGATTTTTTATGTGATTGGGACTGCAAACATGCAAGCAACTGGCGTCACAACTCTCCAAAGTGTATTTAATAAAATGCAATATCCTGCTCAGTCATGTCAACAGTGGCTTCTCAATGTGTGCACATTCAGAACAAGGCTACCATCAGAAAAATAAACACAGATTTAACTTTAAAATAATTCCTAATTAAGTAAACATATGTCTGGGTATAATGAGGGGAGGCTGAGATGGGCTATTAATATATAGAGCTACATTTTACTCTGTATTTCTCTTGCAATCCATATAATTACATTGCCTGGTGTCTCACAACAACTCCATGATACTTTATTCATATGCATAAAGCAGCATCATTCAAACACTGCCCAATATTGACATGTATAATCAGTAGCTGCAGAGGGCCCAGCACTGCTCCCATTCAAATGAAAGTAAAATTTCATTATGTGAATGGGAACAAGAACACATTGTTCCAAATGCAATGATTTGGCTTTATGTCCTGAATAAACATTAGCTGTAAATTTCTCCTGTCGACTCTGAAGACACTCCAAAGATAAAAGCAGATGTGGATATACGAGCTGATGTACTCCCAGCTCTGGGCTTTTCTGATGCATATAAGGAACCACACTTAAAGAAGGGCTGTTATAATTAACTATTGTGTTCTCTCTTCTGGCTCCAAAGAAAACACCACGGGATCTTTAAAATGACTGTGTGTTCCTAATAATGTATTTGTCTAATCACAATCCAAAAATATTTATGTGCTTGGACAGTTATATTATCGAGTAGTCAGTTTGGCTAAAATTACATTTATTCTATTTACTAAGTCAATTTGAGGTGAATCTATTACAAGGCTCCTAAACAGCTGAAGCTGTAGATCAGAATAGTTTGGGTTGGAAGAGACCTTAAAGATCATCTAGTTTCAACTCCCCTGCCATGGGCAGGGACACTTCCCACTAGATCAGGTTGCTCGGTGCCTTATCCAGCCTGGCCTTAAACACCTCCAGAGAGGGAGCACGCACAACCTTTCTGGGCAACGTGTTCCAGTGTCTCACCACCCTCACTTTAAAGAATTTCTTTCTGATGTCTAGCCTGAATCTATTGCTGAGGGTGCACTCAGTCCCACTGTCCATATCTCCAACAAAGATGTTAAATAGCACTGGTCCCAGTACCAGAGGAACACCACTCATCACTGATTTCCACTTGGACAACGAGCCATTGACTGCAACTCTTTGAGTGTGACCATTCAGCCAGCTCTTTATCCAGTGAGTGGTCCATCCATCAAACCCATTCTTTTCCAGTTTGTTGACCAGGATGTCATGTCAAATGCTTTACACAAGTCCAGGTAGATGATGCCAATTGCTCTTCCTTTGTCCACCAATGTAGTTTCCTGCCTGGGCTTTAGCTTTCCTAACCTGATGTGTACAAACTTGCTCCTGCAACTGTAGGGCTGCTCTGCCTGATTCCTGTAAGCTTCAAAACATAGTAAGCATTAATAGAGTGCTTTAAAAATACGCAAATATTTGCAGTTGAGAGAGAATAATAAGCGAGCTTTAACTCTTTATGAACACCTAGAGGAAACAGTTGCCAGTGCTAAAACTTGCAAAAGCAGAACACAAATCTCTAGTAAATTATCAGTCTGGCTTAGTATAGAATGCCTTCATTTGCCATCTGCTGCCCATCCACAGAATTTTGTACTCCAATCTGGTGCTGGTCATCTTCCAAAAAGCAGTTGCACTCAACCTTGTCATACTGAAAATACCATATCCTTCTCCACCACTGAGTTTTTCAGTCATTATTCAGTATATTGTGAGGATACAACTCAGGCTATCAGAGAAAAAAAGTGATACAAATTCAGTTATTCTATTGTATACGAACCTCTCCAACCTATCTGCAGTTTTTGTCCTCCATCATGTCCTCCAGTGTGCAATGTGTGGGATATTCCACAACAGAAAAAAGTGGCTATTCTGCTTTAATAATGATTTTCTTCTCATTAATGTTATGATGTTCCCTCCTTGGTTTTGACGTAATATCCTGTCTTTGAACCCTGATGAATGGACTTTTGGTTCCTCAAAGTAAGTTTCAGCAAAGCTTGAATAATGTTTGTAATGTGATCATAAAGTGACTAATTGTACTGCAGATGTTGAGCAGTGTGGGCAATAATGGACCTGATGGAGGCTTCATGGGGTCCTGATAAACCCAGTGAAATGGCTATTGCACAGCTTGGCACACTCTCTGTTCATTTATTGGGCACATTTGGACCCATGACATACTTTACTTGCTAAATATCTGGATCAAATTTTCTGCTATTATTATGATGGCAGGATGGCAAGACAATAATGTCATGTGTTTCAAATCACTCCAAAGAGTAATTTGAATAAAAACTGTGATCCACATGATTCACATTCTGTTCAAGAACATCCATCCATAAAGGGGGGCAATTTTTCACAGTTTCATCATAATTCAGGATTTGTTTGATACACATTGGATCTTTCAGGCTATTTAGACCATGCGTTTATTGAAATGTAATCACATTTCTAGTAATGAGCCTACATAATCTGTATGAAATAGCTGTGAAAGAGTTTATTACTCTTCCATTTTTCTTCTATTAATGAGTTCTTATGAAATGAGTTGCATAAGCTGTATGTACAAATTAACCAATCTTCTTATATATGCAGCCCTTTTAAAACAAATAAAGCCCAAAACCTTTGTATATAATGTTGTGTAGATATTTGATATATTTCTACCAATATTTCAGAAATAATATCAGCAGGGCCTCGGTTTACCTGGTTTGTGTTATTGTACCTGACTCTAGGCAGTTAAATTGATTAATAAAAACTATGGCAGAGATAAATCTCTCTGGGCCCTGAACCTTTTATAAACTGTAACTTAACAAAGGTAATACTAAGCCACTGTAAGATCAAAGGCCCCAAAAGGGGTTATCAGCAGTTGCAAGAAACAAGTGAGGCAGATCCAGACTGCTGCAGGATCTGGCCTTCACCTGGCCACACAACAAAGTAAAGGGAACTGTGCTGGAAAGAGCTTTCAATGGGAGGCTACTGTGTCAGTATGGACTGGAGGCTGCTTCCCAGAGAGGTCACTGAGATACAGGAGCTATGTTCACCATCACAAACTTTCTATGTGACAGTTTAGAAGCAATTAATTTTTGCTGAGCTTGTCAGAAAATTTGTACTAGTTTGCAAAGTGCTATGATATATTAGTGCTTGTGCCAGTGCTGTTCTGTGGCCTTCTGTGTTTCTGTTCCCCCAGTGTATTTCCAGACACCGAGCCAGCCTGTGGCAGCAATGAGATTAAATACACTGAGCTCTTTATACCTCCAGCATTAAGATAGGCTCACCCTTCCCTGAATGACTCCAAGGACAAACAACAACTGTAACAGCTCTTCCTGTGGAGTTGTTTATTATATGAAAAATACTGTGTGATGGTTCTCTGTGGCCACTGGGGAGTTATGAAGTCATCCATTTTTGTCCTATTGTCTGATGTATAAACCAGAATTAATAATTCCCAAATTTCTTGAGTTTATATTTACCCTGTAGCAAGGTACACAGACTGTCCTTTTATGCTGCTTGCTCGTTGTTATCTCTTATTTCTAAAGGTAAAATTAGCAAATAGGCAGCATTTTCTTACTGCCTGAGACTCTCAGATGTGAATGGCATAGCAGTGGGCTTTTGAAAGTAATGGTCATGCCCATTGCTGCCTTTGTGAAAGCATTTAAATGACAGGATGGTGACCTGTGGCATAACCTTTTACATCCTCCCCAGAGTGCATCTGGGGCCTTCTCTCTCAATGTGTGCATAATTAGACTTTGCAGAGGTGAGAGACTGACAAACAAAGGCAAGAAACATTTCAGTTTACTGAAATGCATGCAAAGTTACAGTTTCTGTCTCGCTAAGGAGAACTGATGTGAGATGCCTTTATGGCAGATGCAGAGCATTTGCTCTAAACACCACCCTCTTTTACAGCAAAACACCTTGGCAAGCTAATGTTTCTTAACACGGCTTCTTATCATCTTCAGTCTCCATTTTATGTAGGATTAGCCTGAGTATACCTTAAGGGAATTTCTATCACCAGATAATAAGGCAAATGTGCACTTAATTGCAGTTAACATATAGGAACTTTTATGTTGTGCTACTGGTGCCCTTGAAATCATCACAGAGATTGGTGTGAGCCCATCTTTTATTACTACCACAGTAACACACTCCAGCTTACAGCCACATTTATGCACCAAGCAGTCTGCCTCTCTTTTGCAGTAGCATGAACCAGCAGACGAGTTTTTAAGCAGACTCTTGTTCAAGTTCAATTTTTGTTTTAATCTGTTCCAATCTGTTCCAGTTCCTTCCTGAAAGATATCAGCCAACTGCCTTGTCCAGCAGTTTCAACAATTTTCATTTTGAAATAGAGCCCAATACTTTCTTTAAAACCATGGATTGACTGTAAGCATAACCATTGAAACAATCTCTGCCAGTCTTTATCCTTCCATTTCATAACACAGAGGTTCAACAAATATTGTGTCAGGTAGAGCTAACTGTCCTTCTAGAAAGGTCTGTAGAAAACTTTTCCCAGTAGGGGTTATAAAAGCACCAGATTTTCTATAACTTTTGTTCTTTTACCAGTTTTTGCAACTTTTTTCTATTTTAAAATACAGAAACAGCAAACCTTGCATAAAGCTCTGTTTGAAAGTGCTTTTTTGTTATGTATTGCACAGTTTAAGTTCTTTACTATCTCCAGAACTTAATGGATGCCCTTGCAGAGTGTGTTTACTCCTTCTGCCCGCTATGTATCTTGTTTTCCTGTGTGATGTTGTTGCACTTACCTCAGTGTCTGGAGTTGCTTCAGTCTGTGCATCTTACACTAACACATATTTTGAAAGAAGGGTTAGCAAGGGCCTTGTGAAAACTGCTTTTTCCTCCAGTTTTGGTAGCAAGCATGCTACCAGGGGCTCAGTGGAGTGTTGTTTTGCCTTTATACAAATAAAGGCTGCTGGGTTTTGAACCCCATGAGGTCCAAGTACTGTTGATATCTCTTTTGAGATAAGCCATGGTGCCTAGAACTTGGTTCTGTGCCATTTGAAAGGCCATGTTACTGCTCCTGCAGTTTCCTACCTCTTGCTTTGGTGTGTTGAACTGCTAACCTCATAATGTTACAGCAAACTCTTAATCCAGCCACATAGTGGGAAAATGTGGTACTTCCCATTTGACTCTGTTGCGTCAGCAGAATTGCTTTGCAATCACCAGTAGCTTTGTGGACAGGTGATCCTGCAAAGCTATTCAATCTCAGCACTATTTTGTATGCTGACTTACAGAAACTCTTAGCTGTAGAGCAGCTCCTTTATTCTCAGAAAATCAATAAATTATGTCATTAGCTATTAGAAGCTCTCAGGTAAAACAGTAGAAATTTTTTTTCCAAGCATCCAACCTTTTGAAATAACCTTAACTTACAGATAAGTGGTTTTCTCACATTGCAACAGCTGCATGGGGGAGCAGTCTTTTTTTGGTTTAATTAATCTGGCTTCTCCATTTTTCTCATTTCCAGTTTAGGATTCCAGCCTCATTCCAAATTGTCAGAATTCTCACTCAGCACGTAACAATAATTTTGTAAGATTGGACATTCGTACTGCACAGTTTAGCATCAGTGGGAGCCTCCACTTGGCCTGCGAGATTCCTTCCCAGAACTGTGATGTTCATCTTATAAATCTCTCAAGCAAAATACCAAATGGAAAAGGTAAAATTAATTCACAACATACAGACAGGAAACAGCATGAGAAACTCTCTGGGAAGGCACAGTCCCATACTCCAACCCTGCTCTCCAGTGGCTCATTGTACTTCAAGCCCACACTGCAATCCGAAATAGAATTACAGCACAGTTTCACAGTGTTCACAACTGCATAAAAAGATGTGTAGACAAGAAAACACCTAATTTGTTTAAACAGATTGTAAGATGAGAAGGCTGGATGCTCCTTCAAGAGTACCTTATGTTCAATTATTTTTTTCTATAGTCATGCATATATAGTTATCAGTAGTTCTGCTACTGACAGAAGAACATTCCCTAAGTATTTGTAGACTTTCACAGTAATGTGAACATTTTTTTGTTCTTTCTTTCTTTCTTTCTTTCTTTCTTTCTTTCTTTCTTTCTTTCTTTCTTTCTTTCT
>VZTY01030666.1:218379-241765 GCA_013400935.1 Turnix velox | reverse complement strand
TTTCTTTTTCTTTTTTCTTTCTCTTTTTTCTTTTTCTTTTTCTCTTTCTTTTTCTTTCTCTTTTTCTTTCTTTTTCTTTCTCTTTTTCTCTTCCTTTTTCTTTTTCTCTTTTTTCTTTTTCTCTTTCCTTTTCTCTGTTTTCTTTCTCTCTTTTTTTCTCTCTTTCTCTCTTTCTTTCTCTCTTTCTCTCTTTCTCTCTTTCTCTCTTTCTCTCTTTCTCTCTTCCTTCCTTTCTCTCTTCCTTCCTTTCTCTCTTCCTTCCTTCCTTCCTTCCTTCCTTCCTTCTTTCCTTCCTTCCTTTCCTTTCTTTCTTTTCTCTGTGTCTTATACCAAAACAAGGCCTGAAGATGTTTCCCACAGTTGCACGTGGCAGAGAACACAAAAAGAAAGCAAAGGCGGCTGGACTGGATAGCAGTAGCCCCCATTACTGTGTTGATCATGCCTTCTCCCTCATTAGCTTACCTAAAATGATGAGGTTTGAGCTACTGGATTCTGCATGCTTTCTTTCTTCCCTTATGTCTGCTTTTCATTATTCTGCTGATAGATCCAGGCTGCATGGCTGGAGGGATCTACCTAGTTATGAATTTTCTTACAGTAGTGCAAGCTGTGGATAGTATGTGAATAGTCTGTAAGGATCATTGTTAAGAGGGTACAAGGAACCTTCTGCTTTCCATTCATGAGTTCTGCAGTAAGCTAATTCAACTGAACTAATAATAGATATGCAATATTTGTTCAAAAAGCAAACAAAAGAGCAACAATAACGAGAGGCCCACCAAGGTTCATGTTCGCTTTTTGATGTGCAAATTGATAAAGGTCTAGCTTATACATAAATACCAGTTTCATTAGATCTTTTGGTTAAGGTGATGACCCTCAGCATAAGGAGTATGTCAGGTGATGTTTAGAGAGGAAATGGCAACAAATGAGGATGCTTGGACTATAAATGCTGTAGCTTTTCCTCTTTATTTAATGAAATAGCCATAATCATAGAGAGGAAAGCAGACAAATGTTCCACACATATGGCAAGCTTCAGCAGTCAATCAAATAATTCCCCTAACACAACAAACACACTCTTTCCAGCTCTAAGCCTCTGCCACAAAGCTAATAGCTCTACTGTTCCGGAAAGCAATCACATGCTCCATGCCTCTCCCAGCAGGTGCAGTTTTCCTGGTCAATCCAACTATAAACACTGTATTTTTTCACTGCCGTTTACAAGAGGAGTAAGCTGCAATCCTTCAATTAGGAAATGCCATGATCAGAAGTCACTGTGTTGAATTCTCTGAAGTAATGCAAAGGCAGACAGGGAATAACTTTCCATGATTTTAAAGCCTGTACACAGGGCTGCTGGATTCCAGAAACAGCAACTTCAAGTCAAGTCTAATGACAGATTATTGCTTTTTCCTCCTCCCCCTCTTTTCCCATCAAAGCAGGAAAGAAAATTAAAGATGTATGTGCTTTTATGAAACTGAAGTAGGTTTTTATTATAAATAGATCTTGAACAAAAAATGCAGCAAGCAAGAGCACCGCTGTTTCTCTTTTTAGCAGGTAATTTGGTAAAGTTTGGGACAGGTGGCTTCAGGACATAAAATAGTCCATACTGCTGCAAGTGCTCGGTGATCTGCTAAAACAGCAGCTGTCCCACTCTCAACCATAAGGAGAAGGCAATTATTATAACCTCAGCTATGACTACAGGTAAGGAGGCAGGCTTCAGCACAACCTGAACTCCAGCTGTTTTGCTCTTATTTGCCATAAGTCATACACTGCCCCAGGCATTTCACACAGCAAGTGGACACATTCTTTATCAGCCAGGAGGAGGAAGGATGTTCATCAGTGTGGGCAGTGTTGCCCAGTCCTTAAGGAATGTGGGTTCAGTCCTCATGCTTTCACAGACATTCTGTGGGATTTTACACAACTTTTTTAGCTTGCCTGCAAGTTTTAATGCCTTGGTATGTCTTGTGCTTGCTTTGGTTGCAAACATGTGCTGAGGACTGTGATCTGAAAGTGCTGCAGCTGTTTTTACCAGCCCATGATACCCTTCTCTCAAGGGGCGTATCTGTGCTGCACACTAGTTAACAGATACAACACTAGTTATCAGATATGGAACTCTGAGCTACTGTGGCTTATTTAGAAGAAGCCCGGGGATTCACAGGTAACAGAGAGTTGTGCTGAGCAGACACATAGGTACAGGAATGAGTAATATTTTCAAGCAAATACATTTGGCAAAAACTGCCACAAAGTCATACATTTTCTACTCAGTCAAAACTGATACCATTGACTCCCTGTGCTTGGGTGATGTTTAAAATATTGCTGACTGCTGCTGTGTTGAAACAAGTAATGCAAATCCACGCACTTTCTGACAGTAACAAAACACAGGAAAACAGAGGCTCCAGGGCCAAACAGTCTGTTCCAGCAGGAAATGTTTTCAGAACAAAAAGTGACTGGGTCATCCATAAGCTTTGAGATAGTGGTTATTCTGGCAGCTGAACAGACTGTTGGGAGAGGTAGGCCAGTTCATCTGCCTTGACCTAGAGTACTTCTTTCCTTTATTAATTGGCTGTTTTGACATACTGCTTTTGGTCCTTGGATTTTATTTACATTTTCTTTGGTAAGAAAAGAAAGATATATAGCAGGAGAAGCCACAAAAATCTGTGGGTATCTCCACTGGCAATGTCTGATTTTCAGTAACTGCAGAAAATGTCATATGAATGGGCTAAAAGATAAATCCCAGTCCAGGCACAGGTCATTGTTCTTCAGTAATCCATTTAGCTTTACACTGACTTTTGATATACAGGAAATTTTCAAGCAAGCAAAGATCTCATGGGAGATGGGGGTGCATCAAGGCATGGAATCCAACTTCCATATCACTTTCAGGTACTTTCCCTTATGAAGCCTAAATCATCTAAATGAGAACATTTTCGAGTTAACAAGAACACATCTCTCACCCTGACCCACTCACTAAAAGTCTTTAAACAAAACATAACAAGTGATCCATGGTGATATGAACTTCCCTGACACATGCACAGCCAAGACTAATATTATGGTACAGTGTGGTACGCTTGATTAAACAAAATGTTTTGCTACTCACATTTGATGAGATTTTGCATAAAGTAATTGTGTCAAACTATGCATCTGAGTCAGGAAACTTTAATTTCTTCCAAGGTGAAACATTCAGTTTTATTTTTCCTCCTTTCACATCTTTGTTTCTCTGTCAAGAAGCAGCTCACACCATTGCATATCCAGACTGTCTCGCTGAACCTACAAGGGGATGCAACAAGTAAGACATCAGTCGAGAGGTGAATGGACAGTGCTGTAGCTCGGTGGAGAACTTGAGGGTGACTGGGCTGCTCCTGTAGTCCCTGGTGTTTCCCCTGGGAATGGGGAAAAGAGCATTAAAATGACTAAAAGGTTTGGAACTGGATTAGCTAGGTTCAAGTAACCTCAGTAGCCTGGCTTCAGTGCCTCTTCTGTGGGAAGCAGGTTGAGAGAGAGCAGGAGGAAGCAGAATAAACATAAGTAATAAGTGAGATACCTGAGACAGGTGTGACAGTCCTGGTGCTGCTGGAGGAGATGACTGAGTGTAGATAGGGAGGCAGCAACAAAGATCTGGCTGAATCAGGGGCAGACCCCCACTAGTCTTTTTCATATGAGCCTTATCTAGAGCAAGTCTTATAAAACTGAAGCAGAGCAGATGATCCTCAAACCCAGCACAATTATCTAGCAGACAAAATCTAGTAGGCAGTGACCATTTGGAGGGAGGGGCATCTAGATGCTGCAACTTCTAGATATGGAACTGCACAGAGAGCTGGGGTTTTTAGCAGTCAGTGTGCCTTGATAGGACGTCCCACATGTGACTGGAGCATGACCATCATCTGAGAAACCAGCTCTCACAGGAGTTCTACCATGAAATAACCACTAGTAAGTTCAGTTTGCCAGGAGAAGTGTGAAGCCTGATTAGTGTAAGTTAGGATCAAGACTTTCATTGGCTTGTGTTACAGATGTTTTCATACACTTTAATTTTTCCTACATTTTTAAGATCTGCATCCTGACATACAAGAAGTATTGATAAAATTTTGTGTGAGCTCATCCCGCTTATAAATCATGTTTAAACTGTGACACATGCTATTGCCTGTGCATCTTTAATCAAATCGTGAGAAAGGCAGAGAGTGGAAGATTAAAGCAAGCAGAAGACTTTTAGGATGGCTGGACTGGTAAAAACATCTGCCTGTTACCATGTTGGTGTAATCACTCATGTGGTGGCTCAGACCTCAACTGACCCTTGTGTCATTCCGTGCACTGCAGACCGTCAGCGGTAGGGGGACTATAAGGCAGAAGTTAAGGCATGTTAGAGCCAGCCTCTGCTATTTGGGCATCTCTTTACATGTATTTTTTGAAGCAATTCCTGCAGTATCTTACCCAATATAAGGTTTGTTTTAACCTTTTTTTAAACCATGTTCTGTAGTCCTGATTTATTACTTCGGGCTTTTATTACCAAGAAGATGCTGAAAACTGTCTTTTCATCTTTAAGAAGTGCTGCACTATGCTTTGTGTTTTAATGCTTCTGTCAATGTTAACTACTGATGCATTGAGATCTGTGTAGCATTTAAAAGATAGGCACTTAATAAAAAAGTTTACTGGCATGATGAATTAGAGCACTGTCTTGAAGAAACCTTGTCTCATTTTTGAGACAGAGAAAGCAAGGACAAAGTAGTTAAATGTCCCACTGAGTTGTTTTTATTACTGAAAATACACTTTCCATTCTTGAATAACAATTTGGGACTTCAAGCAGTGCACAAAAAATAAGCATTTAAAAGCAATCTGTCTTTTTGAAAGAGACATTTACTCAGCAGGAAGTTTGCATAGGCAACATGAGCAGTTATTCAGACATATAGTAGAAGATCTCAGAAAAAAAGAGAATTCTCTTGCAGCACTTACTGTGTAGCATTTTCTACTTTCTGGCAGGTCCTTAACCATGCTGGTGCCTCTCATCTTCTCCTGCACTGTGTCATTCATTATCAAAGCTGATCACAACCATGCTGCACCTTGGCCACAGCTTTCTTAGGAAAGTGCACATTGAAAGGGTTAATCCACACTCAAGAGCATCCTTATAGCAGCTTGTCTGGTTTCCCCCCTTCTTTTCTATCGGGTTTTCCCTCCACACCCCTGTAACAAGGGAGTTGTTACCATTCCCTTTTGCTGGAGGACAGTGAGAAGCTGGACTTTGGTATCAGTGCATTTGCCTTGTTTTCACTGATACTAGGGGTGAAAGGAAGAGGTAGTACATAAAGGAGGATCTAAAAAAAAAAAGGATACAATCTGCATTACTGTGCTTCATTTTCTCCTTAAAAGTAAAAAAAAATATATTGAAAAGACAAAGGGGCAAACGCAGCTCTGCAAATTAATGTAAGAAAGAGGATGCATAAAAAAGGAGTTGATCAGAGTGGGATTTAAGTGCTTGGTGGAAAAAACTGGCAGTTCAGATGTACAGCTGGTAGTGACGTGGTTCTTTAGTGTCTTTGCCCTGCTCTGGGGTTGTGGGGAGGTCAGAAACCTGCTCAGCTTAGTTGAGGATCAAAGGCTTCTGAATGCTTCATAAATCCATTTTTTCCTTTTTTAATGTGGTTTGGGACACTTCTCACCAAGTCCCATGTATACAACTGGAGTTTAAAGAACACAAATGGTATGAAAAGACTGAGAAGGAGGAAGAACATAAACTGAGTAAATAGTGCTATTTTTGTTTTTTTTCCCCCACAGTACAGTGTCAAAGTGATGAAATGTAATTAATATTGATCCTCTGTGATTCAGAAACTGCCTGTAGCAGCAGCTCTGTTGAATACATATGCCACTTGCACAGCTGCTGCTGGTTTTCCAGGGGCACAGAACTGTACCAAGCACCACAAACCATGCAGAAGAGAAAAGGTACCAATGGGCATTACTCTGATGTGGGAACTGAATAGAGGTGGTGTTTTTAGTGAGTGCATTTAAACAGATGCCTATCACAAAAATGCTTTAAATTGCTAAGAATTAGGAAAGGCATTAATTAAGTCGGTGCAGCACTCACTAGCACATATGGCCGTATTTGGAAGAACCCTCATAGGCAGAATGTATCATAACTACTCCTAATTGTGACAGTTCATCATGAAGTTCATCATCTGTGTCACCTGTGTCTACCCTCAAAAAAATACCCTCCTGAGTAACACTTGTGTCCTGGAAGGCTGGAGGTAAGACAAAGAGCAGAACATTTCTGTCAAATCCTTTTCATGACAGAGATGCCACTCTTCAGCCACGGTAAGGCACTGCATGTCACTGTCTCCCAGCCCATCTGTACTATCAAATTGGCTTTTTTCCCTCTGGCTGTTTTGTGTTTCACTGGTGCATGCAGGTTTCAATCCCTCCATCTGACTAGTTAGGAGAAAAAAACATTCTTAATCTGATAACAGCAAAATAATGTAAGATGGAAAGATAGAATAATCTAATTATTCAATAAATTTATTTATTTCCTACTGATTTTTGTGCTCTTCAGTAGAATTAAATGGTCTTTGCTTCCAAGTAACTAACAAGTTGTCCTAAAAACACGCTGGCTTTAAGAGCACTTCATGAAATACTGATAATCTCCAGTAAGAAGAGTTTTGTATGAGTTCATTTCCATAGCATGCTTTTGTGCTGCTGTTCCTAAGGGACACAGCCAGTCCATGGGTTGGCTCAATTTGCCCAGCATGGAAAAAATTTTATATTTAGAAAAACAAAACCTAGGCAAACATTCCCTTATTTAAGGAAGTACTTGCCCTCCAAAGAAATTTCCTTGTAATTATTTCCACAATGACCAGGCTGAAATAAGTTGCACATTTTAAAGCCTGAATTGGCAGCACATTGAAAGTTTGTGTAAAACAAGTGATTTAAGCAGGCCTCAATACTTTAGTTATTGGTCTCCATCTCAGACAGATTAGTTGGGAATTTGCAAACCCATTTCTTTAAATTGCCTAAGTAAGCTCATTAGACATATTGTAAGACTTGAAAACAGGTGTTCCCTTTGTACTGCAGCGTGAAACCCTACTTGTTCACATCAGAGGGAACACATCTGGTGCAGCTGAGATGAGGAAGGGGGCATCTGGGTTACATGATGGCAGTGAGCCACTGGCCTGACTCCAAAGAGCACCTCTAGACATCCAGCTGAGACCTCCTCTCCCACTATCCATCCTGGTTGGTGACTCCACGTAACCACCCACAGATGTCTGGCTCTAATCAAAGAGGGTTCCACGGGACAGGGAGGCTGTGGGTAGCACAGACAGCTTGTCCAGAGCAAGGCAGACCCAAGGCAGAACTCAAAGCACACAGTCAGCAGTTGGACTGGAGGTGCAGATCAAGGCCACTGCCATTGACCTCAGTCAGACAGGAATTTGCAGAGCCCTTCTGAGAACCTTTAGCTGCTGCTGATTCTGTTGGCTATATTCAGGGCTTTGATTCTCAGTTGAAGATACTAAATATTAGATAAAATTAATATATAATTTAACTTACCTTGCTGAGCCCATTTTGCAGGCTTATTCCAAAGAAAAACTGAAATCCCAGTGGAGAATCTTCATGAAGATGCAAAGTTTTATTGTATACACACACAGAGATTTATGAAAGAATAGAGTAACAGAAAGCAGACAGTAAAACTGACCTTTCACATAGTAAGTCATGGTATCATAGAGTCATATCATGGTTTGGGCTATAAGAGACTTTTAAAGACCATCTAGTCTAACTGCCCTGCAATAGGCAGTGATATCTTTCATTAGATAAGCTTTTTTAAAGCCCAGCCCCACCTGACCTTGAGCACTTCCAGGAGATTAAGCTGCATTACTTGGTAGGTGGGTGTAGACTTCACAAGGGGGCCAGGGGCTGACTTCTGGTCAAAGCATTGGTCTGTGCCTCCAGTGAATACTGAAAGGGAAATCAATCCAGTTTGTTTTCTGAAGAAGAGTTTCCTCTCAGTTTTTCTCAGAATAATAGATTGAACTATATGATTGAAGGCTCTTACTAATGTACATTTTGTCAGTATAAAAATATGAAAGAACATTTTAAACCATTACTATTGAGATCTTAGCTACATTGAATTATTATATATATATAAGAGACAAGAAGATCTTAAAAGCTAACGCTTCAAAATCAAGCAATGTAGAAGACTGCATCTATGACAGATCAAAAGCACAGAGCAGGAGAGGTGAAAAGTCATTGAATTTACACAGGAAAATTGTAAATACCATGCTCTTTTTTGGAAACTTCCAACAGACACTTGGTTCTACTGTAACCTTCTTTTAACTAGAATTTAGGTGCTGTCATCCCCTCACATGAATGAATTTTTTTAATGTGCAGTATACAAGCAGTACAGCTTATTATTAGTATTGTGTCATACACTTAATCATATTTATAGTTTCACCAAATGTTAATAGTTTTGCTGAAGTTTCCTTGCCGAATGTCTGCTTCGCACTGAAATTTCAATTAGAAAATTCTATATAACACAACTGACTCGTTTCTTACAGCTACACCTTGATCTGCTGTGGAAATGTGCCAGTTTTCCCGGCTCAGTCCTGGGGCTGTGAGCCAACCTAATTGAGTCCTGCAGCCTTGCTGACACTGTTGTTCATCTCTGGGTGAATCTGTGTAACACCAAGAATAACTCAGAGCCTCACCAGAGCATTTTAAACACTCTCTATACCTTCTAAGCTAAGGGGAGATATTTAAGCAGCCTTTAATTTCTCGTAACTGATATTTGTCAGGAAATTCCTTCAGGTTTTCTGCCCTCCTGGTCTTTTCAGTTTCTTGCCTTTGTACCCCAGTGCCAATGCTTTGTGTGATGGTCACTCAGGTGTGGGTAGGCAGAGTTAACATATCTGACCACTACAGATGTTCTCCACCTAATTACAGAATTCCTGACGGCAATATGTCTGAAGCACATTAGGACATATTCTAGGCATCCCTCTTCCTGATGTACCCTTTCCATACATCACTTTCTTGTTCCACCAGATGTTCACTCCTTGACTGAGGAACATGGAGGTGGTTTCTTTCACTTAAGGTTCCCACTGAGAGGGCTGGTTAGAGAGTGATTCCTGGGCCAGTTAAGATATAGAGGCAAGCACGCTGCAAGTACCTGGAGAAAGGTCATGTCATCTGCTGGTTGGGAGGGTGAACCCCTGCAATGGGAGGTAGTCAAAAGGGGCTGCTGAAGCTGGCTGATAGTTCACCCAAGACCTTGCTTGATCCTGTAGAAGATCATTGGGGTCATTAGATCTAAGAGACTTCTTGTTTTCTTCCTCCTCTCTGCTCCCTGATGGGTTCAGTCATGTCAGCCATGGGAAGACTTATATTAGCTTCTACACAGCCTGCTGGTGTGAGGGTTGGTAGGCAGCAGCAGGCAGCAGCTACCACTGAATCACAACCTTTTTTGACTGCATCAGGGCAAGCTGGCAGTTTCAGTGCTTACACAAGCTGCAGCAGTGATTTTTGGTAGATCTCAGTATATCGCTTTCCAAATATTAATGTGCAAAGCTAATACCTGCCCCAGATAGACCCAGAATGATGGAGAAAACACCTGCTCTCTGAGCAAATCATTCCAGGAGCTAATTGTGCTCACTATGAAAAATGTGATTTGCATTTCTTTTCTAGTTTTATTTGGCTTAGCTTCCAACTAAAAAAATAATCTCTATTTTCCTTCAGCTTTGACTATTAGAAAAAATCTTTGCTGAACAAAATATTTTGATCAAATGAATTCTGGGCTTTGTCTTCAGAAAACTAAATGGTTTAAGGTTCTTCTGTTATTGGGTTCCCTGGGCTTTAAATCATTCTTCTAAGCCCCTTTGGAACTCCTTTCACATTTTTCAGAGTTCTTCAAAGAAAGCAGCAGTTAATGCTGGGCAATATTCCAGGTACACATAAGGAGTCTTCATCTCAGTGGTGGTGCAGGAGTGCTCTGGGTCATGTTGTGCCTTCTTGGTCTTCTAACCATACAATAAATTAAAGCCATGCTGGCCATGAGTTTGTGGTTCCGTAATCCACCAAATAACAGAAATTGTACCATCATTGCTTCTTGAGACTTCAGTGCTCTACAAGCCTCCCCCTGTCTCTCTGAAAGGCCACGTGCATCTTTTCCATTTTAATTAAAAAGCCTTAAAGGTTCAGTTTGTCTCTGAAGAGAGTTATTAGAAATCTACCTTTCATAATTTACTTCCAAGTCCAGATGCCTATATTAGATACAATGTGCTTTGCATTCACTAATTCAATTTCAGCTTGTTTAGGAACTGGTTTCATTGGACACTGTCCATGTTGCTATACTTTAATACACAGCATATTCTCAAGGCTGATGCATTAATCTGGTTAAGAAACAAGAACAGGTATTTCCGGCCTGAGAGGTTTCACTCATTGAAACCTCAAGGGCATTTCACTCTGTTACTGTGGATTGAATTTATGACTGTTTTTATTTCAATTGAATCAGAATTGTTATGCTGGGGATAAATTTGTCCTGGGTTGTTTACTGGCTCATTTGAATGATTACAGAATTGTCACACTCTAGGAAATAATTCTGCTATTCAAAGCATAAGGCTAATCAGAATTTTCTCCTTGGAAATAAAAGATTGTGGTAAACAGCATAGAGGAGAACAAGGTGATATTACCTCATGAAAGCAATCAACAAACACTAATCCCTTTAAGTGCTCAGTTTTGAAGTGGAATAGCACCGTGCATGGTATAGAATTAAAAATCAAATACATAGAATACAAAAGGATCAGTCTGCATTACTAGAGAGCTGTGCAAAGTAATTAGAAAAATCACTTCATTTTCCAGTTCACATTTTTCTGTCAGAAATGGTCTTTCTCCTGTTCTTCATATGCTGGATTGCCGTTTGCACAACTCTTTGATTTTTCAGTTAATACTGCAAGAGACACAGTAATTATATTTGGTTTAGAAGTACTGTTATTATGTCAACAGTAGTATTTCTGTCACCTAATTATTAGTTTGGATCACCCTATTTGAACCTTGCCTTTTTATTTATATTTTTATTTCATAGTTTTAGCTGATTGCCAAGGGATTTACTTCATTTGAAAAATGCCCAAGAAATTACATCAGGCTGTAGTTGGCCACATTAGGGAGTATTCAAGAACATGAAGGTGTCCTGGTTGGAGATCTTTTGTACATTGCCATTCATACAAAATTTGCTCATCTTCCTTAGTGCTGCACAGCAACAAAGTATCCAAGACAGTTTACTTTAATGAATGTCTTGGGAATAAATAATAAATAATGCAAAGACATGGGGCTTCAAAAGTAAGGCCTTGACGGTTCATATCTCCAGCACATTGAGCTGTACTTTAACCTAGGAAAATTCTTGCTTTTCCAAGATTGAAATAAATGTCTTGTAAGTCTATTGAAATTTAAATTGTGGATTAAATGCCTCTATACAGAGTAACTTTAAGATCATAAGGAACCTTCAGATGATGTACTACCTGAATAAGGTGAAATAAAAATGGTTCTGCCAAATGCATGTTCTTACATGAAAAAATCTCATGAACAAAATGCTCTTAACATGGCTTGTTAAGACATTAACATCATCTTCTTTTTTTCACTCCTTTGCCATGCTGGGTTTATACATTCTAATTTCACTCCAGTCCTTCAGTGCTATCTATATATGCCATTTCAGGAAAAGGTTCACAGCTACTCAAGTCTATTATTCAGAGTATAGCTCTTAATAGAGTTGTAAAATAGCTCCTAGGGAACACTTGCCTTCTAAAATTAGGCCATGACAATGAAGTTGTAATTGTGTTTGAAAAATGTTGTCAGAAATGTTTACAAGCTCTGGTATGGCCAGGGTGAGGATTGGGAGTTTATCAGCACTTGACGCACAACAGCTACATCATTTAGGTGAAGGCAAAAGCAAGCAGAAATATTTCAGTGTGTTACCAAGAAACAGGCTTCCTTGAGAAATTTATTGCCCGTGAAAATAATGGATTGCAGAATTAACCTGTCATATGGGGAAACAGCCTCATGGTCTCAGCAAAATGGTCAGGCTGGAGGTTACTGACAGTATGGATGATACTGGGGTACATGCTGCTACACTAAACAATTGCAGAAGAAATCTTCTAGGTATTTTGTTTTTCCACATAAATCACATGAATTAATGTCTTCAAGATCTTTTTTTATGATCCCAGGGCTGGCACTACCCTGAAGCCACATTTGGGCGCTGAAGGGGGAAGGCTGGCCCACCATGGCTAAGGAGAAGGCTGGGGCCTCCTGTAATTGCGCTGGGTGCTTCCTAATGGCCTCTCCATGGGGGTCCCTTTCCCTGGCAAGCTGAACGGCACACGGATACCTTTTAAGAGAAATGGTCCCAGGGGCTCCAGCTGTGTGAAAAGGAAACCCTGGCCTTATAAAGTGCTTTAAAAAGACAGGTATTCAGTGCTGTTACCCAATCGCACGGTCTCGGGTGACGTGACTCTCAGACCCAGTTTTTCCTTCCGCTCCGCCCTCGGGTGCAGAGTGGGGGCAGAATCCCCCGTGCCCCGCCTTCCCGGCCCGTCCGATGGAGGGCGGAGAGCGGACGGGGACCGGGCGCCGACAGGCGGCTGCCGGCGGTGTCCGCCTGCCGCTAGATGGCACTCGCCGCCAGTAGGAGCCGTCGCCGTTAGGGGTCCCGGCTGCTGAGCGGGGAGTCCAGGCCGCCCCTTTGCTGCCGCTTTAACCTGGCCCAGCGGGCCTCTCTTTATTTTTTTTTTTTCTAAGCAAGTCTTTGGGATTTTAGGATCATAGAATGGTTTAAGTGGGCAGCGACCTTGAAGACCATTAGGTCCCCCTGCGACCAGACCATGTTGGTCTAAGTCCCACACAGCCTGACATTAAACATCTCCAGGGATGGGGCATCCACAACCACTCTGTGCAGCAAGTTTCATTGTCTCATCACTCTTGTAGTGAAAAAATTTCTTCGCTATCTAAATCTCCCCTCTTCCAGTTTGAAGACATTACCCCCCATCCCATCACTACACGCCCTTGCAAGAAGTCCCTCTCCTACTTTCCTGTAGGCCCCCTTCAGATACTGGAAGGCTGCTAAAAAGTATTCTTGAAGCCTTTTTCAGGCTGAGCAGCCCCAGCTTTTTCATCCTGTCCATATAGCATAGATGCTTCAGCCCTTGGATCATCCTCATAGGCCAGCTCTGGACCTGCTCCAACAAGTCCATGTCCTTCTTATGCCTAGGGCTCCAGAGCTGGACAGAGCACTACAGCTGGGGTCTAATGTCATCAGCAGAGTAAAGGGATGGAATCACCTCCCTCAGCCTGCTAGCCACTTTTCTTCTGATGTAGCCCAGGATGAAGTTGGCTTTTTGGCCTGTAAGATTCTCATCCATCAACATCCCCATCCTTGGGGTTGCTCTCAATCCATGTTAATTCCATTTTTCTGTTTGGGATTGCCATGGCCCAGGTGCAGGTCCTTACACTTGGCTTTGTTGAACTTCTTGCAGTTCATACAGGCCCACTTCTCAACCCTGTCCAGGGCCTTCTGGATGCCATCCTTTCCCTCCAGTGTGCCAACCATGCCATTCATTGACAAACTTGATGAGAGTGCACCTCAATTCTTACATCCATATTTCCAGTAAAGATGTTAAACAGTACTGATCCCACTACTTACCCCCTGAGGAACACCACTTGTCACTGGTTGCCACTTGGTCGTTGAGCTGTTGACTGTAACTCTTTGAGTGTGACCATCCATTTTGGAAAATGCAGGTGAGTACCCAGAGATCCACAGGCAGGGAGAGTCTCAAGGTGTTGACCCCTGTTGGGGATGTTCCCAGTGCCTCCCTCAGCCACTTGGTGAAGACCCACTGCCAATAGTGACAGGTGAGGAGTAGGAAGGTTTTTCTGCTGCCCCTAGCCCATTTTAAACCAAGCCAAACCACTTGAATCTGAGCTCATGCCCTCAGCCTTTTCCACTGGGTGATTTACTGGCACAAATATTTGATGACAAGATATGTTTAAGCAATTACATGCAATGAAAAGGAAAACATACCATGTGATTGACTGGAAACCTCTCTTGACCACCAAATAAAAATTTTCAATGTGATTACAGAAAGTAGTAAATCACAATTATAGAAAGGCATTTTTCAACCTGCTTGAAACAGATTATCACATCAGGTCACAATAGCCCTGAACAGTGCTACAGGCTTGGGGAAGAGTGGCTGGAGAAATGCCTGAGAGAAAAGGAACTGCGGTGGTGGTTGACAGCTGTCTGAATATGAACAGCATGCCCAGGTGGATAAGAAGCCCAACAACATCCTGGCATGGCCAGCAGGACTAAGGAAGTGGTCATTCCCCTGTACTCAGCACTTGTGAGACTGTACCTTGATTTCTGTGTTTAGATTTGGGCTCCTTACTGCAAGAAAGATGTTGAAGTGCTAGAGCAATGAAGCTGGTGAAGGGTCTAGAGCACAAGTCTTATGAGGAGCATCTGAGGGAATTGGGGGTGTTCAGCCTGAAGAGAAGGAAGTTGAGGGGAGACCTTATTGCTCTACAGCTACATGAAAAAAATTTGTAGCGAGGCAGGGGTTCAGACCCTTTTCCCAAGTAACAAGCAACAGACCAAGAGGAAATGGCCTTGAGTTGCAGCAGGGGAGGTTCAGAGTGGATATTTGAAAAAATTTCATCACCAAAACTTCAACAGTGGAAGAGAGTGTGTAAGGAAGTGGCTGAGACATGGAAGTATTTAAAACATGGGTTGATGTGGTGCTTAGTGACATGGTTTAGTGTGGTTTTCACGCTGTAAGGGTGATGTTTGAACTCAATGATCTGAAAGGTCCTTTCTGATTCAACATTTCACATTACAGAAATACTTGAATAATTTGGGATTTTTTTTCATCCAAGCAATATGTTCTTGTTAGTGTCTGTTTTTCAATTTGTCATAAGAGAGAGAATTTCCTAGGAATGCAAGAAGTTGTTCATTCTACTGGTTTATGATGATGTCCACCAGTAATATTTATCAGCTTGCAGCATTTTTGCTGTCTAGTCCAGAGGGGAATTCCAGCCAGGGAGTTTAGGAAGTATACTCAGTTTATTTTTGTGTTTGTAATATTTTTGTAAGCTGTGTGCTACTCACTGGAGAAAATGGCAAAACCAAAGTGAACCCTAAAGCAGTTGGAATGAATGCAATAGGAGAGGGCAGCACCAACTTGTTTTTGTGACCAAGGTCAAAAAGGAGAAACTGAAGGAAAATAGCAGTGTAGAAATGTCCCAGAATGTAATAGTTTTAATTTTCTTAGCATGAAGTTAAGGCTTCAGGGTACTGATGCAGCCTTTCTGATAGGAATGATTTAATGTCAGAAGTCTGTGATAAAACTGAGTTTGTGTGGGAGGGAAATAGATGGAGGTTTAACCAAAGAACATTTCTTATAAATTAGGACAACTGAGCAGAACAGCAGCAAGGATCTTCTTGTGGTTATGGTTCTGCTGAAATACTGAGCTTTTTCTGTGAAGGGAAAGGAAAAACATTCTAATTAATTGGATTTATTTACAGCAACTGGGTTTGGGATCAAGATAATTGCCTTGAGACTGAAGTGCAGCTGCAACACACATTCCAGATGTGAAATACAACACTGTGTTGCGGCTGACCTTATTGTCTGATTTTAAACCCAGAATTGGTCAGGACTGATAAGGGAATAAATTCATGTTGTCCTCTGAATTAATTCAGTGCAGAAGTGCTGTCACATTCTCCAAATAATCAGATGTGTTTGGAGGCTGGGGGGGGAATAGCTTCCTGCCAGATGAAAGGTCATCCAGAGAAAGGTCATCCACTTGGATCTGGGAGGTAGGAAACTGTTACCCCCTGGGGAACGTTCACAAGATCTTAAGTTTGCATTGTGGTTTGAAGTTTGACTCAGCAACAAGTTACAACCTCACTCCTTTTGTGGATCATACTGTAGTCTTCAGGAAAGGGAATCCTGCAGGAATCTGCTCACTCCTGGGGAAAGCAGCCAGGTGTACACTGCCTCCTGCTGCGATTTTCCTGCAGAGAGCATGCACTTCCTGATTGTCCTTTTATTTATTCTCCCAGAGTTCAGACCATTTTTATATTAGGCCACTGAGAGACATCATGTGAACAGCTTAACAAAAATGAAAAATGATAAAGTGAAAACCTGTAGAAAAACAAAGCTTTGCCACTTCCCTCTCACATGTAATGAAACCTAATGTTCACTAGAGCATTGAACAAGCTTACCCAGGACTCTCCCAGCTTTGGGATTTCAAACTGAGAAAATTAGTCAATCTTGTTAAACTGATATGTATAATTTCTTTCATTCCTTTGTTACTCTTTCCTTGGCATAGTTGGAAAGAAATATCTCAAGCATATGGTGTACATCGCCAGTCTACTATGATTTTTTTCACCTGTTAGAAATGGCTTTCTTTAAAACAGCTTAACTCTTCTGAAGCATCTTTCTATCTCTGTTTTAAGTATCTGATTCAAATATACTAAACGGTGTGGAATTTTAGAGGCCTAAGAGCCTGATTCAGGAAAAAAGCAGGCTCCTTTGAGAAGTCTTTGTTTGCAAGAAAACATCAGTGTCTTAGCCATAGGAGGCAGGCTGGCCTTGGCGTAGGCAGAGCGCAGAACCTCTCACAATTCATTAGGTTTGGGAGAACTGTACAAGAAATTCCAAAGTTAACTGAAATGTACTTTATTTCTTCCTGATTTGTGTTATCAGATGTCAGACTTTCTTATAAGAGGAAAGTGTTTCTTTTGGCAGAGGTCCTCTTTAAAAATTTCAGTGCTTCTTCAGAATCACTGAGAACAGGGGAGGGGAGTGGGACAGAGCAGGGGTTGCTATGTTAGAGCATGGACATTCAGCAGCAAGTTCCATAGCAGACAGGCTGAGAGGGTTTAATGTCCAGGAAGGTAAAATTTTGAGCACAAATTAGCTTCATGAAGAGGAATAAGAATTCCTGCAAATATTAGTCCATGTCCCCACTTTACCTACCCCCGGTTTATGATTTCCCCATTAGTAGAAGCATCAAACAAGTTCGAGATATTCCCTTAGGTGGTTTCCTGGCAGTATCCCAGGCTGGGTTGTGAGATACTACATAGTACTAGGCAATGGACTAGATTTCATCCCAAGATAAAGAAGGATGTTATGGAAAGGAATGGCAGTGTTTATCCTTGAATAAACAAACTTTTTGATTTACCCCTCAATGTGTCAGAAACACACTGAACTCTCAAAGAAGGATGTTGGGGACAATAGAGAATTGGAATAGAAAAGTAGTGTAAGGGCAGAAAGCTAAATATAAGTTTAAGGAGAAAACTTGGAGTGTTCTTCTGTTTGAGATATAGCATTTGTGTTGGTGTGTTCATTTTTCATCTGTAAATACCATAAAATTGTAACTTTAGAGATAGAATGCTCTTCATGTAATGCTTTTGCCTGCATAGATACAGATATAGGGCATGTATATTCAAAATATTTTAATCATAATTAGGGCTTACCCAGCAATGACATTGGAGAGTTGGGATGGTTCCTGTGTGTCTCTGTCTATCCTATTTCTTTGCTGTGAGTTGTGTGAATTATTGGTTTTCTCAGACAGCATATAAAATAAAAACGACATCAGAATTAGAACTTTTACATCACAGTGCAGAGAAGTTAGCCTTATGGCCTGTCCCAGTGACTGCAGCACTTCAGAAGTATTGCTTAGGGAAAGCAAAAGGGAGACTATGTGAACTGTGATCTATCCTCCCATGCTTTCCCAAGTCAGAGGTTGAATTAAGAGAATTTTTTTATTATTATTATTTAGCAGTGGACCAGCCCTCCCTGAATTTCTCAAATGATTTTTTGACTCCACACTTTTGACCTGCACAGCAGCCTGTGACAATATAATTATGCACTATGCAAAGAAATACCAGCTCTTTTCTCCTACTCTGACACCTGGTAATTTCAGAGGGTGCCCTGTGGTTTTTGGGTGGTGCGATGCAGTGAGTAATCATTACCTCGTCACCTCTTCGGCACCATTCATTGTTTGGAGCCTTCCCCAATTTTCTTTTCTTTTCTGCGAGGTATTTCCTTCTACAGGAACTGTTCACTGCCATGGACTATCCCATCCACCTTCATCCCTGCTTTTCAACTTCTGCGCCCCCTGAGGTGAAAGGACCAAACTACATGTAAGGACTTACCCAGCTCAGAGGGGATTTTGTCAAAACGAAACACGACAATAGATTATAACCTTGTTATTTCTAAACAAATCTCATAGAATTGAAGGATCTGAGTCACAAAATGGGAGTAGTGATAGTGATGTCCCTCATAGATACATCTTGGTTGTCATGATGGTGTAATGTGATGGCTTAAGTCATGAAAGGAATGATGCCTCAATTCAGATCCTTTCTGCCTACCTTTGAGAAGGGAATTGAAGTAGTGACTGAGCTACAGTCTGATCTGGACCAAGTCTCCCTTGTTTTAGCTACTCTGGTTTTGCTCAGGGCTCTTTGAAGGCTGCTGGATTAGGGTCTGAATCCTAACCATTTCCCTCCCTAAGTGTGTGCATTTATCAGTCAGTTAAGGAAAATGTTCCTTGCTCACGCTCTTCTCTGCATGACTTTGCTATTTGACAGCAAACAATCAAACACTGATTGTTTAACTGATGCCAATTTGTTTCCTTGAATAAATTTCAGCTGATATCCTCCAGGACACACAAGAGTTCAAAATCAGCTCAAGGCTGTTTTTATCAAACAACTGTGCAGGCTGAAGGCATAGTTGCTAATTATACGGCTGGTACTGCTCTTCCCAGCAGTGCTAGAAAGGCTATCTTTTGGCTAAGCAGTTGTGGAACTAGCCTTAATTTGACTACTCAGAAGTTGTTCTTTGGAAGTTCGGAAGGAAGCACTGCAGAGTTCAACCCAGCTGCCCACACAGTCTCACAACCAAAAGTACTTTCACTGATCAAAGCAAGGAAAGATGTTTTTTGGACCTCACTTAAGCAGCAGAGAGACTGTCAACTTGGGAATTTCTCTTCAGCTTGAAAAAGAAAGATATATTTTCTGCTGTGTATGGAATACAGCTGCTTAAAATTGGCCTGGGTGCTGAACCCTCCCCATCCTTCTCCCTGCTCTGAGTGCCTTTTGTTGGGATTTTGGAAATATAGAGGTCTCTTACAACATGGAGGAAAAAACACCTTTTAACTTATTGCCAAGACAAAAAAAGGGCATATGGCCTATTTGATTGTACAAGCCTTTTAGGTAGTAGCGATTAGAGACAGTGTTATCTTCTATTAGGCTTAATTAGATGTGGATCAGTAGGCAGTTCTCACTCAGGCCAATAGTTCTTCCATGTGGCTTCTTCTGCCTGGAAGTATTCAGGAGCAACACCCAATGCTGCTTTCTGTCCTCTTTTAGCCTGGAGGTTTTAAAAAAATGCACGTGCTAGATTTCAGTTCATTAACAAAGAGTTGTTCTACATACTAGCATGCCTGGATGATTTCTGGTCACTCCAGCCAGCAAGCAACATGCTGGATCTTCTTGTTCCGTTTCTACTTGTCCTCACAGCAGCCTTTAAAAACGAACACACACAAATCAGTGTTTGCCACATGAAAAATGGGAGGAAAAATTACTTCATGGCAGTTGGCTTTCTGCTTCTGGGACAAGTTTGTATTTGCATTTTAAAACTCAACCTCCTCTGCAAGCCTGACCACCAACACAGGTTGTTTGAGGACACAACATTTGACCTGTGCGTGATTCAGGGTTCCTCTGCAATGCAAGAGGAGCTTGCTGAGGTTTGCAAGCCACTCTCACACATATCCTCTAGAACAGTGATTCATCTCTCTGCATCTGCTCTATCACCCCATACTTGGCAGATGAGTCTCAACCGTTTTTCAAGCTGCATGTTGTTCCTTTCCTAAGAAAATCTTTGGCAAAGTGAAAGGATCGTGTATAGAGGTGAGTAGTCAGAGCTCATCTGAAATCAGTGCTCTGTAGAAAACCTTTAAAGGCGGAATGCTGAGCTGGTGACAATTAATTCCTGATATCCTCTTCCATCATTAACAAAAGCCCACTGTCTGATGATCTGGATGTTTAAAAAACATACTCCTTCCCACTCTTTTGTTCTAAGAAGTTATTGAGAAACTGAAGCAAACATTTCAGGGTAGGATTGATTGCCTATGCAAAATCAGGTTGCCAGCTACTGCGTGCTGCTGTTTCCGCCTCCAGAATTATTTCCTCTCATTGCAGGTACACACTTAGATTCACCCTAGTGAACTTTGATGTTTGATGTAGATGTCTCATAGGTGTACAGCTGGTGTGGGCTCCTACTGTGACAAGAGGAGGAGAGTCATATTAGCAAGACAAGTCAGATAGAACACAGGTTGAATCACTCTTTCTGTTTCCCCATTTTCCCCCATTGGCCATATTTTCCACAAAGGAAGCCAGATTTCTCATTTAGTTGCCCTAGTGGAATGGTCAAAGTCCTGCTGTTGCAGTGAGGCCTGTGCTGAAGCAAGAACTGAAGCATGCACTGAAATAACAGAGCATCATGCCATTTGAACAGAAGTAGAAAATAAAGCAGTTACCATTTTAAGATAACAGACTGCTAGATTGATTTGCCCACCTAACATGCCAGCATTAAATGCTGTGTAGCAGATGAAATAAGTGACATAGTATTGCCCAATGTGAGGAAAAAAAATTCTTGTGATTAAAACTTATCTCCCAGTTGATACAGTGACATGGAAACAAGCCACAAAAACCTGGCACCCAGATGAACCCCAGACCTGGAGCAAAGGAGAAAGAGAGAGAGAGAAGAGGTAGGGAGGGAGAAAGAAAAGAGCGAGAAGGAACAAAGCAGGAGGGAAGGAACACGACTAATAGGGGGTGTGGGGAAAGCCTTCTGCCTTTCAACAGCAACAAGCCTTTGATTCTGGTTGTTCATATGACAGAACCATCCCCACAAGGACTCTACCTGAGATGTCTTTACTTTTTGTCTGTTTCAGCACCTGACAAACACTTCCATTAGATATTTTTTCCTCTAGAGAAGCAGAATAGAGAGCAGAATGATTTTGATTGATCCAGAAAGGCAAACTACAGACTACATTAAAAAACGTAGTAGAAAAAATTTAAAATCCCCATTGAGAGTATCTTACTCTGCATCTTGCTTTATCTGGGTACATATGATAGCTTTTTCCTGATTTTTTTTTTTGGTGAATTTTTGCCATGCAGAAACTGAAATACATCAGCTTGGAGAAACTCAGGAGACTGCAGTGCACGGGCAAAAGCTTACAAGCCAGAGGAGGACTGATATTCTGCCCCCTTTTCCCCTAATATTTCCTGACATGATATTTTGCTTTTACCAAGACTATTTTCCCATAGCTCAAAAAAAATATATATGGTATGCAGTAGAAGAAAGAATTACCAGCTACTGTGAACACATTACTGAAGTAGGTGACATTTGTTTCCTTAACAATAGTGCATCCAAGACGGGAAATACCACACCAGAGAGAAAGCAGGAAAATTGTTACTCTGAAACTTTCAGTTTATTCACTGAACAAACATTGCTTAAGGTTGGGAAGACCGCACAATATCAGTTTAGCTCCCAGTTTAAAAGAAAATTTAGCTTTGAGGAGGGAAGAAGTGTTCTGGATCATCAGATCAGCTGCAGCTATGTTCCAGAAAACCTCTTCATCCTGGGACTTGTATTTAGCTTTGTAAGTGATTCATTTCTGGAGTGATTAAAAAACCTGATGTAAATAACTCCAAAAACAGGAACATGAGAATATAATTTATATTACAGGAGAATGCAGTGAGGCTGGCAAGCAATAGCATCTGTATCACATATAGCCTGATAATATCATTACCTTTGGGATACTTGCATGTATGAGTACTCCTTTACACCAGTAATTCAACTGCTGCCTTGTAGCGATGTAATTACCCTGCTCTCTCTTTGAAGGCTGGCTGTGGCTTCAATTAATTTACATTCTAAAGAAATCTAATTTTTAGTAACACTGGAAGTCTTCTCCAGGTCTTAGCAGGCCTGAAGAGCTCTGCTAGGCCAGTGCTAGCCTGAGAATTGTAGACAAATGTGATACTCCCTAAAATGAAGAGCCACACAGGCAAATTATGTCCTCTGTCTAATTTACAGAAACACAGCAACCTGCAACAGGTGGCTGTGCAGACACCCACCTAGTCAGAAGTGGTTTTGTGGGAGAACAAAACATTTCCAACTGCCAGCCCGTTTTCAGACTTCTCTAAGGGGTGTTTGTTGCAGTGCTGGTATTGACTGGACACCTGGAAATCAGTGGTAGGGGGAACAGCATTATGCCATCAGCTGGTAATAAACTATGATGGCTGCTGTATGTTGGTGGCAAGAGCTCTGCCTTCCATCAGCAGATTGCTGAACACCTGACACACATATAATTGGCTTCTCCCCTCAAAAGTGCCAACAGTCCCAGTAAAAAGAACACAAATGACTCAACTCGGCGTAGATTTGGATGGTGTGCAGCCAAGAAGGCCTGGGCAAGAAATGTGTTTTCTGAAGGGATTAGGGAAATATGTTGAGCAGGTGCCTGCTCAGCAAAGGCTGTGCATTCTGGGAGCAGGAGGGTCTGTGGAAAAAATGTGTAAGTAAAATAAGTGGAATGTGAATGTCAAGAGTGTAAAATGGCTGTATACAAAAGCTGCATGGCTTTTAACCTAGCTTGAGCCATACAGAAAGCAGAGTCTAGTCTAATTTAATTCATTATCATCCCCCTGTGTATCTCTGTCACTTCATCTGGACATGCTTGTCCTCCCCACTTACTTTAGATGGACCACAAAAGAGTAGGTAAGGCTGTAGAGAAATTTTTAGATAGCTCAAATTAAGTGGTATGAATTAGGACTACATCCCAGGAGTCAAATTAATGCTGTTAAGGATAGCTTGAATTCTGCTATTTCCCAAGGTTGCTGTAGCTCTTTCTAGGGATTTCTTTAGTGCATATGGAAGGGGCCAATCGATTCCCAAATCACAGCAAATAATTTACAGACAAGCTGCACAGAAAGCTGCAATCAGAGAAATGCTAAAATGCTAAATTTCTTCAAATGTAACATTTCCAGGTGAAAAAATAAAGAAAGTCCACTGAGGCTCAATAACTCAAATGACCCAACAGTTTGTTCTCACTGCATTCTTTGTTCTTTCAACAAAGATTTTTCATATTTGTGAAGGTATCACAAGCATGATGTGAAATGAACATATGATTTTGAATAGTGTCATTCATCGCCTAGGGACCTTCGAAACAGGCCCTCCGTGTCCACTTATGGCAATTGTATTCAAATGCAGACAATTTTACCTAAGCAAAAAAAAGAAAGTAAAATCTAGGCAAGAATGCTGTTCCCAAATCAGAATTTGGGACACACCTGGACACAGTACTCCAGATGGGGCCTCACAAGAGC